>CM039682.1:41260895-41288395 GCA_022537955.1 Schmidtea mediterranea
TAAATATTTTCAAACAAATATTTAAATTTAGATATTTTATTTTTTTTTGATAATATAATTCAGGTCAATTGATTTTAATTGATTATATGATAATTTACATTTTAATGATGATTTTATACTTAGAAATAACAAATAATTTTTTTAACCGTTTTTATTTTTGTTTAAAATAAAAGATGATTTTAAATAAATGAATGTTTTTAAAAAGATATATTTTCAGTGAGATTCTGTAAAAATTGCATTGTATTTCGATAATTATAAAATCATTGCACAATAAGTGACAATAGCTTTTAAACAACATTTGAAAAACTAAAGAACAACAAATAGTGAGTATTATTTACAAATTCTCCAATAATTGAGTCGATTGATCTTTGCTGTGATTTGTGGAAAGAGATTATTTTTGATAAAGTTGTAAAGTCGTGAATTGTTGATGTTTGCCACTTCTAATGTTGCGTTTCTTTTCAATGATAAATATCAACAAGTAAATGAAATTGCTTAAATTTTTCTTTTAAAATTAGAGAAAAAGATTTCTGATTTTCTTCTTGTTGATCATAAATGATATCTTTAAAGCATTTTCTAGTTCTGATGGTGTTGTTCCTTTTTAAAATTATATGAATTGACTCATTCTAATTTCTTCCAGTTTTAGATTTGTAAGTATAAAGAACATCTAAGGGTTTTCGAAACAGTAATATATAGAAAAACAACAGATCCAGGTTTATGCATTAAATCATTAAATATTTTTAGCAATAAATCTCAAACCATAGGTTTAGTGCCTGATCTAGTGGATAAGTTTCCATGTAATGGGTGCAATTCCACATACATTAAAGATACTTCCGCACACGGATTCAGGAACATAGTCTATTGAGTATAAAAAAGTCTGTAAACGAATAACTGATTTGCGATTTTAAAATTTTATATAAAAACTTTAAAAAATTTTATTTGAGGCATTTTGGTGATTAAATTACAATCCCATGCAATTGGCATTCAATCAGAATTTATTGAGATTATTAAATTAAATTGCTAAATCTTAACTGTTGATAGATTGTTACCAGTTTCTGTGTTGAACTTGTAGTCCACAGAGGTATGATGGTATCTACCATGGTTTCAAGTGAAAGGAGGTTCAAGATAATGATTCGTCTTATTGTCTTGCCTTAAATCCAAACTTTGCAAACTTATTTGATGTCCAGTGCATCAGGATAAGTGTATAACAGTGTTAATTTGACACTGTTTTGACAGTTACCTGGTACTCAGAGAAATCTGAGCGCCTCCCGGCATTGTACTGATGAGAGCCATTAGCTCGAAACTAGTATACTATTGGGAAATGTACTGGATATCACTTAATGTATAGTATATTCTTTGAATATAATCAGTCATAGTGATTAATGAAAATAACTGTTTTGTCATTATTTCCATGATTATATATATATATATATATATATATATCCGATAAGTGAATAACAAAATAAGCCCTTGCTGCGAAGTAATAATTATATTGTTGAAAAAAGTTTCGATTATTAAATAATATAATTATTACTTCGCAGCAAGGGCTTATTTTGTTGTTCACTTATCTAATATATATATAAATAATGATGGCTCAATTATAATAAAACACTATGACGACAAATAAACGAAATATATTTCAAGGAAATTATCCTCAACATTAATCTACTAATGAGGATAATTTCATTGAAATATATTTCGTTTATTTGTCGTCATAGTGTTTTTATTATGATTGGGTCATCATTGTTTCTCATTTATTGAACAAATTTGGTAAATATACATTTTCCCCCTAGGAAATACGAATGATGATCAGCACTCAACGAATGAAAAATGCAGTAAACAGTTTATCTGTGAGTCGAACGACTTAGTAATTTTAAGTTGGTCTTTATATTTGTGTCCAGAATAACTCCAAAACGAGACAGAAAGTGATAAAAAAAGAAAAGAACATCAATGGAAAGGTGAAACATACTCCAAAAGCCACATTCCGACAAAGTGATGGAAAATTTCTTGGTGAGAATCCAAGATTACATGACAACAATGATTCTAATAAACTTCTTGGAGCTGAAGCCGAAGAATTGGCCATGGTCACTGTAGTGAGATGAAAATGGCTGTGTTGGGGATATTCATTTTGATTTTGTCTTTACTCCAGGCTAAAACTGAAGAGGCTGAGGAAGAAGAGTTAGAAGAAGACGAAGCCGATGCGGGAGATGAAGCGATAAGCATGAAAGATGATGGTTATATAGAATTGGTGTTGAAACTTCTGGCACGAATTTGTGATGGACAACATCCGGGTTTGCAGGTAAGATAATCGTGACCTAATTTTCTGATTTATTGCCATGAAATGAGTTTGAATAAAATAGAGAAATAGCCAATTAGGTAGAATAGGATAGGAGGCTCTATGTCAATAAATAGCGCATTATTGTAATATTGATTTTTAAATAATTTATTGATTAATTTTCATTTTTAAAAATCGTATTTTAGAATATATGATCGATCTTTTACAGAAACAAGGTAAGATCTTTATTTGAATAAGTGTGCAAGAATCTAGTTGACTTCTTTCGATTTTCAGTTCTCAACATAATACAGAAATTTTTGGTGAAAATTTTTTTAAAAAAATTTTTACACATAAATAAACAAATTTAATGTCTATGTGGATTAGTTGATACCATCAAAACTTGAAAAATATCTTCAAAACATTCGAAATGCATATTTTTTTTCTTTTAATCTTAGATACAATCGGGTTATAAAATTAAATAGAGAAATAATGCTACACTACATCTCTGTGTTGGCACTGAAAAATGGGTAATTTTGGTTTTTTTTTGGAATTTTAGCATTTTAAACACGTAAGTCATTTATTTGTGAAATTTATCAACCGTTATCCAAAATTTCACTTACAGTTTAGAAGAGATAACTTGGCCATATTACTTGACATTAAGTAGTTATAATACATACCTGACGAAAATGTAACTGAATACGAGATATAGTACTAAAATGTTATTAAACGTATTGTTTTCTATTTTTATTGTTATTATTAATCAAATAGCATTTAATATATCAATTTATTATATCAATATCGATTTAATTATTTATATATTTATAAACCATGTTTTTGTCATAATTTAGACATTTAATTGGCTTAATTCGTTGTGTTTGTATTTACGCGAGGATTCATAGTTGTAGTGCGTGTTGACACACACGCACACTATACACATATTATTAACATAAATTATCCATTGAAAGACATTTTTTTCATTAAATTTACATTTTTTAATATTTTTAATTTTTTAATGTTAATATTATTTTATTTAAATTTAAATTTCAGGTCATTTATTATATTTTTATTTAAATACATATTTTTAAATCTCTTCTAAAGTTTTTATTTGTTATAATTTTGGAAATTTTTGGATCAACCTTTTAATTTAACCCCCATAATAATCTTTATAAATAAAAGGAATGGAATTAACACTCAAGCTATCGAATCATTCCACAATGAATTATAGTTAGAAATAAAACGAAGGAAAGGTGTTTTAACAGAAAAAAGACAGGATTTTCTTGATTAATTTTGTTATTATTTTTATATCAGAGCAGATTTTTTCAATGCAGTCTTAAATTTAATTAAACTTTGATCTTAAATATAATATTTAAATGTATCTTTGTTAATTATATTGAAAAATATAAATAAGTTTTAAAATATTAATATTTATTAAATTAATAATTAAATAAATTTGGCAACGATTTAATTAAAAGATAACGCCAATAAAAAACCTTTCGTACGATATATTTCGATAGCACAGCTATCATCTTCAGGTACTCAAAACCAACTAAAAATATTATGAATTAACATTTAATTTAAACAAATTATTTTTTATTAATTTAATTTTTTAATAAATAAATATTTTTAAAAATATATTTTAAATTAATTTTAAATTTTTTTACTTATATTCTAATTTTTAAAAATTAATGTTTTTTAAAATTTTCAATTATTTTAATAATATTAAAAAAAAAGCAAACATGATTTAACATACGTAAACTATTTAAAAACATTCAAAACATTCGTAGTCACAGCACTCTGCACATTAATCTTTGGATCCAATGACCTTATCAACAATGCTTCACATGTCACTCGTTCCCAATAACTATTAAAACTTCTCAACAAAATTCTAAAATCAGACATTCCTATATCACTTTTACAGCCTCTATTGTGTTCACTAATATTGGTCAAACCCTTCAATCGACAATGCTCTAGAACTCGAGTACAGAGATGACGGGAAGTCTCTCCAATGTATGTGGCATTACACCCATTACATGTAAATTGATAAACGAGATCAGAACACAATCCAACCGGAGTTTTTGATTTATTAATAAACATATTGCGTACCTTACACGAATTAGAGACGATCTTATACTCTAAATTTCCTATCAGTTTACCCAACTTCCTCTTATAATTTGTAAAGCCTTCAGAGTACGGCAATACTAACACATATTTAGGCTCAATTTTTTTATATCCATCTTTACCATCACCCAGATCAACATTCAATTCACACCATTCCGACAAATTACATTCAGACTTTCCACAACATGGATCCTTAGGATTTTTAATCAATTTATCAACAGTTTCTTTTATCATTAACAATAAAAATGATTTAGAATATCCATTCTTTATCAACAACTCAACCAATTTATCAACACTTTTTACCGAATTAGCAAAAGTAGAAGATAAAGCCCATGAACGATAAATCAATCTTTTCACCATATTTCTCTTATACTTAAATTCACAAAAACTTTCTGGAGAAGTATAAAGACCAGTATCAGTTGGTTTTCTATAAATCTCTGTCTCATACTGTTTATCTTTGCGTTGAATTAACAAATCCAAAAACGCAATTGATGACTTTCTCTCCGTTTCACATGTGAATACAATGTTTTTATGTAAACTGTTCATAAAATGCAAAAACGGTTCTACATGTTTCTGGTTTTCAAATATAAGAAAAATATCATCCACATACCTTTTATAAACAAAAGGTTTTTCAAATTGGAAAGAAGCAATTTTCTTTTCCAAACTAGCCAAAAATATTGATGCCATCGTTGGTGCTAAAGGGGAACCCATAGCGACTCCATCTATTTGTTGATACCATACATCATTGAAAAGAAAATTGACATTTGAAGTAGCAAATTCAAGAAGTTTTCGAAATGCCCTTCTATCCAAAATGTGATGTTCCGAATCATTTTCATTCCACAACGCACAGCATAAGTCAATCGTCTCAACCAGTGGCACATTCGTAAACAAACTACAAACATCAAACGAAACCATAACATCATTCATACTTCGTTTTTGTAGCTTTGCAATACAAGAAACAAACTCAAAGCTATCCTTACATTCAAACTCTGATCGCATTAACGGTTTTAAAAATCCATCTAAAAACTTTGCTATTTTATACTGGGCAGTACCAAAAGAAACTGTTGATAAATTGATTAAAAATCCTAAGGATCCATGTTGTGGAAAGTCTGAATGTAATTTGTCGGATGGGTGTGAATTGAGTGTTGATCTGGGTGATGGTAAAGATGGATATAAAAAAATTGAGCCTAAATATGTGTTAGTATTGCCGTACTCGGAAGGCTTTACAAATTATAAGAGGAAGTTGGGTAAACTGATAGGAAATTTAGAGTATAAGATCGTCTCTAATTCGTGTAAGGTACGCAATATGTTTATTAATAAATCAAAAACTCCGGTTGGATTGTGTTCTGATCTCGTTTATCAATTTACATGTAATGGGTGTAATGCCACATACATTGGAGAGACTTCCCGTCATCTCTGTACTCGAGTTCTAGAGCATTGTCGATTGAAGGGTTTGACCAATATTAGTGAACACAATAGAGGCTGTAAAAGTGATATAGGAATGTCTGATTTTAGAATTTTGTTGAGAAGTTTGAATAGTTATTGGGAACGAGTGATATGTGAAGCATTGTTGATAAGGTCATTGGATCCAAAGATTAATGTGCAGAGTGCTGTGACTACGAATGTTTTGAATGTTTTTAAATAGTTTACGTATGTTAAATCATGTTTGCTTTTTTTTTAATATTATTAAAATAATTGAAAATTTTAAAAAACATTAATTTTTAAAAATTAGAATATAAGTAAAAAAATTTAAAATTAATTTAAAATATATTTTTAAAAATATTTATTTATTAAAAAATTAAATTAATAAAAAATAATTTGTTTAAATTAAATGTTAATTCATAATATTTTTAGTTGGTTTTGAGTACCTGAAGATGATAGCTGTGCTATCGAAATATATCGTACGAAAGGTTTTTTATTGGCGTTATCTTTTAATTTATTAAATTATTTGATAATTAATTAATTTTATATTTTTTTAATGAAATTTTATTATTTTTCATCCTTTTGATTTAACCCCTGGGGTTAAATTAAAAGGATGATCCAAATTTTTTTATGTGATTGCAGTTATTTTCTTTCATTTCATGACTCCAATTAATCTTTTTTATAAATATTTTAATACTTAAAAATATTTAAATTTTAAATTCCATAATTTCCAATAACCTGTCATCATTTTAAATATTTCTAAAAAAATTTTAAATTATAATTTAAATTGGTTTTCTTTGCTCCTTTTTACTTGGGGAAAAATGGAATGTGATAAGACGCCTAAAATATCCTCAAATTGCAGATTATATAATTAAAAATGGCCAGGTGCGTAAGTTTTAATATAGGGTTGTTGTGTGTAGTGATTGTGTGTCTATATTTTTCTTTATATAGACGATCTTATTTTGTTGTCTAATTGTAAATAATTTATGATAACTGGTGTAGAATTGGAAAATTTTGTTTAAGTTTATTTTATTAAGTTTAAAGCCATTTTTCATTATTTTATTTAATATTGAATAATAAAAAATATTATTGTCTGCATGTTTGATTGATTAATTTTGAATATCTAGATAATCGGATTATGTCATTATTTACACGTATTGCGTATTTTACCTTTATTTTATTACATTATATATTAAATTTTGCGTATATTGTCTTAATACATGTATATAATTCTAAGTAAAATTCAATTTTATCTGAATATGAGTTATTAACAAATAACATTTGTGAGTAAGCAAATATAAAATTGAGCAACCAGTGGGCAGTCAGACTAAAACGTTGGAGGATAAGGCTTTCAGGAAATCTCAGAAAAATTAATATTTGAGAATTTTATAAATTACCCATTGATGGGATAATTTATATTATTATTGTTGTTCAGACTTACCTGAGAGAACAACCTGACAACGTAAAATCATTCAATCTCGTTGCTGAAGTTGTTCAATTTCTTAACGTAGTCTACGCGAATATCAACAAGGACACTATAGACCTCGTATCTCAAGTATTCTCAACAATTAATGAATTTGTAGCAGTAAGTATAAAAATGTAGATGAATCAAAAATGGTAACTTCCATTTCAGGGAAATCAAGAAAATCGTGTCACAGTTTATGACAACAAAATAATAGATTATATAAATTACATTTTGAGGGGGGGTAATTATCCCGATTGTTCCATACACCAAATGATTGAGTTGAAACAGAACATCGGAAATTTGGTTATCTCAATGATTGAAGAAAACAATCCCGATGCTACACAAATAGCTAATGTAATTATTATTTTTATTATTATTTTTACTATAATTATTATTTTTATATAATTATTATTTTTTTATTATTTTTACTATAATTATTATTTTTATTATTATTTTTATATAATTGTTATTTTTATTATTATTTTTATAAAAATTTATTATTTTTATTATTATTTATATTTGTTGAATATGTTAAATACAAAAATTAAAATAATTATCAAAATATAAAAAGAATTTAATTAAAAAATTTATATTAATGAAAAATAATATTGATTAAAAATGTGTAAATTTATTTTTAAATCAGAATATACCGGTTATACCGAAATATCTTACACTAGATAAAGCAATTAAATTATTGTAAATATAAATAATTGCAAAGCACTACACCTGGTTTCATGGAATAGTAACATCTTAATATAAAAAAATCAATAAATATATAAAAATTAGAAAGTGAAAGAAGAAATCAATTTAACACACAAACACAACAAATAATAAAAAATTCATGTAAACTTTCGATATGTGAAAATGGAATAATTACAATTTAAATTTTTGTAGAAAATATGACAGATAATAATTTAGAATTTAATGCCGAAATTTTTCTGAACTTACCGTATTTCGCTGGTTATAAGTCACATCGTGGTTTAGTCGCACCGACGTAAATTACCTATTTTCCCCAAAAAATTTTCCTATGTTACATACAAAAGTTTGAAGCTGATCCAAATTCCGTCCACGGCATTATCCTATATCAGATCAGTATATGTCAATGGTAATAAATGTCATTAAAAACGTGTATGTTGTTGTTGTCTTCCAGTTTCACTCATGCAGAAATATAAACATTTGGTAGGTAAATAAATGGATTTCATATAGGTCGCTGCTTTATATATTAGTCACACTTGTCTTAAAATAGTAAAAACGTAGCGACTTATATGCCGGAAAATACTATATCAATATTCTTTAATTTATTGCAGTGCAAATCTTGAAAATTTATTTTGACAATTTTCAAATCATATTTTTTCCATTCCTACTTTCAACCAGAAAAATATAATTTATCTTTTTAATCCCATTGGGGCAATAAGACCCAATAGCAGATTAAAAAACACCAACATTTCAGATTTGCTATGTAGTAGGTACATATATTCCAATCCGTTACTCCTTAGCTTTCAATTTGAGCGTCAACAATTTGCTAATAAATTTGAGTTTTCGAATTTGAAATTAATTAATAATCTACTGTTGGGATAGATTATTCCATTTTTAGCTGCAAATCCTAAAATAGGTGAGTGAGATTTGTTTAGCAATTTTGCCTGTAATCTTAATATCTGGTTAGTACAATGAGGATAATGCCCCAAGGATATTTGGCTTGAAAACCTTTCAAAAATCGCTAAAAATCTTTTTTTTGTTGGGGGTTAAATTTTTAAAAAATTGATTATTTGTGTTCATGAAGTGAATTATTAAATTTAATTAAATTTTTGTTTTATTGAATTCATTTATTTTTTAAAAATTTAAGTTTTTTTTAAAGTTTTTTATTTAAAAGCCTAAAATTAAATCCTAAGTATTTTTTTCTTGAAAAAAAGCCTAAAATAAAAATTGACTTGAATCGCCTACCGTTTAAAAAGTCTAAAATGGTTACACTGTAGTCAGGGTCTATTTTGAATTCTCGATTGAAATTGGCTTGAGTTGCTTACCAATAAAAAAGCCTAAGTATTGTTTTCACGAATAAAAAGCCGCCTAAAATAAAAATTGACTTGAATTTAGTCCAGGACTGAAAAATTTTATAAAAGTAAAATCCTAAACTA
The DNA here is from genome assembly GCA_022537955.1 of Schmidtea mediterranea. Lineage (NCBI taxonomy): Eukaryota > Metazoa > Platyhelminthes > Tricladida > Dugesiidae > Schmidtea > Schmidtea mediterranea. The sequence goes on from CM039682.1 coordinate 41,270,305, forward strand.
ATTACTAAATTCCTATTTGTTGAAATGATAAATAAGTTCAATTTATTTCCTAATTATTTATCAAATTGAATTATTAAAACAATAAAAATGTAATCATAATTTTATTTTAATCGATTACATGATATTTTTATTTTACTGTTGAACGAATAAATAATGGCTTTAATTATTTTAGTTTGTGATTTGATAAATAATAATTTGGAATGCCAATATTTCTATTTTTCTCATTTTCATTTTGATTTGTTTATTTTATTCCATATAAATGGTAAATAAATTACTGAATTTTCGGCACTGTACATTTTGGTTTTTTTTTCCAGGAAGTCAAAGATACACTGGACAAAGAGGCAATCTATCGAGTGATGACTGAAGCGTATGAGATGCACGAGGTAATAGGATAATAATTTCACACATTAAAACAAAGAAAACATAATTTTCATTTGTTGTAGTCTGAATCATTGACTCCAGATGGTATTAGACCGAAAAGCAACACGAATAAATCATTTAAAACACAATATATAATCGCAAAGTTTATGGTTGGTTAAATAAAAATCAAATTTATGCTTTTTGCACCTTATGTAAAAAATCGGTTTATAACCACCAACTTATTTTTGTGTTTATTTTTTTAACTGGAGTTGCACAAATTTTCAGTTGTAGTTGATATATTGTTGCGTTTTTCCTTTGTACTGGACACAATGCCAATTATAAGCATGAACATTTTAAAAATTTTAAATTTTTGAAAACTGACGCTTTTATTGAATGTGATATATGGATGATTAAATCAGTTAACTAATTTTATTAGCGGGAAACCTTCATCATAAAATATTTGACCCTTCCATCGACATAAAGTTTTGGTCAGTAAGTTTATTTTTATTTAAATAATTCTTATTTAAAGTTTAAAAATATTATATATATATATATATATATATATATATATATAATATGAACTTCTTTTGGTTTTTACCTCTGATTGCTTTTCATTTTGCAATGAATTTTTTATTATCTGATTTTGAATCAATAATGATATCAATAAATCATCGATAGAATTACTGATACATAGTCAAATAATAAAAAATTTTAATGTCTAATATAATATTTTCTACAAAATTTGACTATGAATCAGATTTATTTAAGGTATTCACGAACTTTCAGTACAGGGTTTTTCAAGTGAAATCACTTGAAAAAGGCTGTGCAGATAATTCGTGAATACCTTAAATAAATCTGATTTATAATCAAATTGTGTAGAAAATACTATTTCATTTATAAAGAAATCAGAGTTGAAAAACAAAAAAGTCCTTGTAATGTCATATATATATATATATATATGTGTGTGTGTGTGTGTGTGTGTGTGGAGAAAGAGAGAGAAAGCGAAAACATTGCAATTTTTTGAAATGCATTTCAACAAATGTATGTAAATATTTTCATCGTGTGTGTGTAAAATATTTATCCTATCAAAACACAACCTGTTGTGGACAATCTTAAAGACAACTAACTGAGGTTGTCCAAAAGATCGGTGTAAAAAAAGATATCTACATTTGCTTTGGAATGGATACAACGCTGTTGTGGTGAATTTGTTTAAAATAATTCCTGTGAATTAAATTAATTTAGTGAAATTACTAAAAAGAGATTTTGAAATATATTAAAGAAGCTACAAAGTGTAAAATTGAGTACCTCAACCAAAAAATGAAAATATTGTGATTGTGCAATTAGACTCCAGTGCAAAGTAGGTAAATAGTCGGGATAGAGCTTATTTACAATTTTCTAACAAGAAGAGAGAGAGCGAGAACGAGAGAGATTTGGTGTAAAATCTATATATAAAAATTATTGACCATATTTTAAAATTTAATATTTTTAAGTATCCATAAGAAATATCTCTATTAATTTTAATAAACATTAGTAATTGATGATAAAAATAATTTCTGATATTTTTACACATTTTTGGTGACATTTTAGTTTTTTTTGTGTGTGTGTGTGTGTCGGTTCTTGGTTTTTAAATAAAATACGAGTTTACTAGAATTTGTATTATTTAACATAACAAAAAAAATGAATTTATCATTGTTAATAATTCGTTAAATATTTATTAATGGTTTACGACAGTTAATTAATTTTATTAATTAAATTGATTTAAAATTACATTTTATTTTATATATTTATACTAAACGGATATTCTCAAAAAGTAAACTCTATATTATTAAATAGATTAGGCTTTTTAAAGGTTTTAAATTTTGGAATTAATATAAAATTAATAAAATCAATTATACATCTAAAAATAGAATAAATGGAATTTGGTTTTTAAATTATTCATCAATTACATCAAAAACATCGATTGAACATTCAGAAATACACAATTGGTCATTATTAATAAACCATTCATTACATAGTTCATAAAAACATACAAATGACAATAGTATTTCAAGTAATTAATTATTCAAATTAAAGTTTATTTTTTTAATATAGTTATTATATTATTTGTGCAATTTTTTTAAAATAAGGTTTCAATTAAATTATAAAACTCTTTACATATATCATAATTTTATAATGTTTGTGAATGTTTTGTTAAGTAATTATTGATGTAACAAATTAATGAAAAAAAATAGAGAAAACGAGAGAAAGTGATCAAGAAAGCTGGGAATTAATTATTTTCAAAATAAATAAAACCCAAATTAATTCAAAGTCAACGGGCATGATATAAATGTATATACAATAGGAATATATCAACGAGATCATTTGTTTTTATTTTAATAAATCTTGGATTGTTTCAGTAGTGCTCTATATATCCTTGACAGTGTTGTAAACGCTTTCTTTTTTTACGCCACAGAGAACTCACTATTTGTTTATTATGAGATTAATTTAATCACTTTCAGGTAAAAGACGAAATTAAAGACTTGAAAAGTAAATTGTGTGAAGTTGGATTTTCCTATTACTTCATTCTTGCCAGACTTTATGATTTGGATCCAAATCTCGGGAAAAAAGGTATCTTTAAATACAATTTTTAATCTGAAAATTTACCATAGATGTCTCAAAATCTTTAAAATTATTAATTGTAAATTTAACATATTATTTTACTCCCATTTATGTTTGAAATTTTTAAATTTGTTTTTGGAAAAAAAGAAAAAAAATTCAATATATTTAGAATTGAAATTGCAATACTAAATAAAATGTTATTATAATATTTTAGATTTTCTCCAAAACAACTTACATATTCTTGCAGCATGTTTTTGACCTTGTAAAGCATTTATTGGCTCATGGTTCGTCGGGTGATTTTTTTTCTATCTTTTTTAATTCTTCCATTTTTCGGTACACACATTTTTAAAAAAATCAATAAATTTTATAATATAAGTAATACACCAATATAATCGCTGGATAAGATTTTATAGGATTTTAAATTGGTTATAAAAATAAATTTTTTTGCACCACAAAATATATAATAAAAAAGTAAATAGAATTTGCCATCGCGATTCCTATAGCAAAAAGCCACACAAATTTTTTTAACCTTTGAATTTTATATAACTTTTATATTTTTTTAAAATTGGTGACTTAAATATTTCGAATAAATAATTTTTCATAAAACTTCATAAATCCGAATATAAATTTAATAATATTAAAAAAATGCAAATAATAAAATCAAAGATTTGTTTGTTTTTTATAAATTTTTTTATAAGTTGCTACCAAACTACTGATTAAAAAAATTGTTGCGTTTGAAAGCACTCAAATAAGTTTTTCTTGAAAGATTTATAAAAATTATGTATTTGAAGTTATTATTTTGCAATCATACAAATTTATTTTTAATTTTATTATTTAATAAAAAATGATTTATCTACATTTTATAAAATTCTAAAAATAATTTTTTTATAAAGATAAATAATAAATTACAATAAAATAACTAAATAATATTTATTAATAAATAAAATAGAAAATATTAAAGTAAAACGATCTAATAAATTGTTAAATAACAGATAAATTCTATTGGCTTGTAGTGTGTGACAATTCAACAGACATTACAAAAATGCAATAGAATACAACCGGGTGTAAATCAGGTATTGGAATCAACATGAGTGTGAGACACAAATTATCTGCTTATATATGCAAATTATATAGAATTAACAAGAACCTACAAATCACTAAATTTTGCCTTCTCAATCTAATCATAGCAACAGTTCACTTAGTTTTAATCTTTGCATGTTTTATTAGTTTTGATGTTTCTTTTACGTTTCTTGCGTATTATAGGTTCACCACGCTTGTACTAACAATCCTTTGTAGGTAGATGTAGAAAGTTTGAGATGTAATGAAATATGAATAACGTAATATGATGTTGAGCAATCTCTCCATAACACGGTTATGTTTATTATTATTATTATTATTATTATTATTATTATTATTATGATTATTATGATTATTATTATTATGATTATTTTTATTATTTATTTATTATTATTATTTATTATTATTATTAGTGTATAGAATTTACATTAAATTATTAATAATATTTGAATTAATATTTGTTGAACAATCAGCAATTCATCTCTGATTATATAAATATGCAAACTTCTTAGGCCTTTTAGGCTGTGTTTTATAAATTTAACTCAGTGTAGGCTTAATAAATAGTTTATCATCAAAAAGTCTTATAATTAAATTGTGAATAGTAAAAAAAACTATAAATTATCAGATTTAAAAACATATTGGCCTGTGTATATTTATCCTGCGACGGTTTACTATACGCATCCCAAAAAAAATAATTAAATAATAAATAAATCAATTAAACAATAATTTTATTTTAAACCTTATAATGCTATATTACTATCGAATATATTATTATTTAATCATTTTTTTTGGATGCGTATAGTAATCCGTCCCCCATTATTATTATCATTATTAAACATGGCACTGAAATAATTATTAAAAATTTCACTCGGACATCATTTATTTAATACATTTCAACAGGTCCACTGTCATCATCAGGTAGAAATATAAAACTTATATAAGTTTCTAAAAAGTCTGAAAAAAATATTTTATAAAGACATTTTTAAAACAAACCTTATTTTTTAAACAATCAAATATAAGATTAAAAACTTTTTATTGAATTTAATAATTTTTTATATTTCAGCATAATAATGCAATCAATTTGATTAAATTAAAACAAAGCATCTTAACCCTTTAAGTGCGGAATTAAATTTCATAAAAATTCAGGAAATGTGTCAATTATCCGTCAAAAATGTAAATATATAAACATATAAATATTATGATTTACCATCGCCTCTACACAGATTCTCCAGTCAAACATTGACAATAATTTTGCAGAGCGTGGGATAAACCCGCATCTCGCTAGTGAGAGCTGTGCACGGTGAATCGGATTCATCTGCATCTCGCATCTAAAGGATTTATTATCTAAGCACATACATAACACAAGTGTTTACTGAAATTTGCACATTACTATTTGGACACAATAATCTTATCAATGACAATTTATATTTTCCGTTCATTTATTAAAATTTTTTGATAAAATTTTAAAATCAGGCCTATTTATTTATTATAATTATTTATTATTATTATTATTATTATTATTATTATTATTATTATTTATTATTGTTATTATTATTATTATTCATTATTATTTATTATTATTATTTTTTTTATTTTTTTATTATTATTGCTACCACTATCACTATTATTATTATTAATATTATTTCATCTTATTATTTAATTAATTATTAATTATTTCATCAATCCTTGATCATGTTTAAACACAGAAAATTGATAATATTTTTAGACACTCATGAGAAAAGATAATTTCTAAAACTTTTTGAGACATTCTGTGCAAGTTTTGACGGATTATTTTTTATTCAAATCTTTTATTATTATGATTTATTGTTGATGTTAACTAAGACGAGTCCGTGTTAATATCCCGATCTAAATCTAAAAGTATTAGAGGACGGCGAAACAGAAATAAAGGTTATCCATTGTGTGTATTAGACCGTGTCGAGTTTGATTATATATTATTTATTTATATTTTTGTATAGAATTTAGATCAGTTGTCCACTAACAATTTACTAAATATTTAACCCGGTGATAATTGTATGAATTATATATTTATATTCATATCCATTCCAATATATTATATTATACGCTGAATTATTTATAATTATATATAATGAATAATTTTATAATTATGTTACAAATCCATGTTCTCTCATTGACAACTTGTTGATAGTTATAGGAGACAGTCTGATTAAAACTACAAAAAGTAGGTAAAAAATTTTCGTTTACAAATATAAAAATCAAAAATTTGTTTTTGTTTAATAATTACTGCATTCGCTTTGTGATATGCATTTTTTAAATATTTTTAATGTGTGATTTTAGTTGTTTGGTAAAATGTTTAGGGATGTTCTAACATTTGTCAGGTGTAGTACTAGAATGTTACGGTTGCATTCGGAGTTCTGATAAAATCGTATAAAATAGCGGAATAGATTTGTAATTGTTATTGGCATGTTATTATATGAAATGCGCGAAATAGTTATTTTATATATATATATATATTCAAGAAATATATTGAGAAAAGAAGCACTTGAGAGACATAAATTATTAGCACAAATACAGTCGCATCTCAGCTTTATTGATTACAACTACACACACTGATTAAACAATTGCAAGGCTTCAATGATTATTGCTACACATAATCTGTAAATTGCTGAATTTTGTTTTAAAATTTTATTTTTATATGCCTAATTGAAATAAGAAATTACTAGTCTCAATTTTTGTGATATTTCATTCTTTTGAATAGCTTTTCGTTTGGAAGATTTTTCGGATATTTTTCGTTGCTGAATCCAATATTTCTTTAAAAGATTTTTTATGGTTCCTTTAGAATTTTGTATCGGGTCGCCCCACTTGTACGAGTACTAAAACATCGACTTTTAAAACAGATTGCTAAAAAATCAAATTTTTAAAACTATACATCGACTAGCATTAACATGGAGTCTCAAAAACATTACTTAAATTGACATAAACATAGACTGGCGAAATCATCGAATTTTAAATGTTTTACTTATCAGTGTTTGAAATAAAAACTAAATTTTAATTTCAATTTGTTTTTTCCTCATTTAAAATTTTCGGTTATTTAATTTCTTAAATTGCTATTAATTAAAAAAGAAAATGAAATCGACAAATTTTATTTTCCATAAAACTTAAATTTAATTACCGTGGTATTTTTTTTTAATATATTTTTTTTGACAGTCATGTTTTAGGATATATCAGTTTTCAATGTTATTGTAGTCGATGATTTTGACAGTCAATATTTTAGAAATCTATTTTTTCGTAGTCGATGTTTTAGGGGTGTGCCATTTTGTATATATGCTTAAGCAAGGAAGGAGTCAGTTGATGAATAATTCACTAAAATTTTAATTTCTTTTCGTCATCTTTGATCTGTTTTTTATTTATTTTAACATTTAATTTATTTTCATTGCCAACACGAATGAATTATTTTTAAATGTTTTTATCTTCACGAAAAACTACTTACAAATTATTTTAAAATATTTTTTTTTACTCTTTCCTTTATCGTTATTTCTTTTCAGAATATAGATCAATATTACAATTTATATTTAACACTAATTTTGAATGCCATGCAAAAAGGCAGTGCTAAAATTTCATTCAATTTATCTAAAATAAATAAAATATTGATCTATAGTTTAAAATGAAATGAAGATAAAGCAGATTGAACGTGAAAATAGAAATAAAAAATATTTTTGAAATTATTGTATTATTTTGTCTACATAATAGATTTTAGTCTTAAACTCGTAAGTAAGGGGGGTAGGATTCGGAACTTCTGTTTCATTATGCTTATTTTTAATCCCAAAAATACCTTTTGACAATCGCTTTTTACCAATCAAACTTTATTTATTCTAAAAACACTTTCAAAATTTATTTTTATTTATTATACTTTCACATTTATCCTTTACACTTTTCACATTTACATCACAATATTCATTCCAACATCGTAAAACAACTTCTGGAAATTCCATAGACAATCATAAATATATTTTATTAATAATTTGTTATTTTAAACAAAAAATCATAACAACTAGTTTGTCAATTTGTAAATGCTTGCGGTGTTGGTTTGAATGTGATTATTTTAACCTTTCCCGTACTTTAGTAGTGCAAATGCTGATTTTTGTAGTATATCAGGTTTATTGTTTTTTTTATCTTTACTATAAAGGTTTGATAATAACACCAAATCAACAAAAGGCATTCAAATTCTACAAAAAGAATAGTGTTTCCATCGAATTATTGAAAGGAGATTATCTACAGAAGGTTCATTTCCGAATTAGGAACAAGGTAAGTCGAGAATTATTCTATTGTTTAATTTAATTGAGAAACATTCACGATGAGATATTTAATGAAAATAAGACAGACAAAAGATAATGACCTAAAATAAAAGATAAATTTCAGAGAATGAGCTCGGAAAAATTTATAAAGTTGAGTCAGCATAAAAATCAAATTTTTGAGTTTCTCATTTATTAGCGTAACCTTGAAATATTTCATTTTGATTATGCTAATTTTATATGTCAATTATTTTTAAGTATTTAATATAAATTTAGATTATAGCTTGATTGTATGTAAATGAAATGTTTATGATTCAAATTATAATAAAAAACACTATTAAATTAGAAATTAGCATTATTAAATGCCAAGGTCACACAATAAATAAATAACTACAAATAAATAAAACATAAATTTTCCATTAGAATATATTATTGATATTTATAAAAGGTGAGTTTTGACATTTTTTTAATTTATTTTTAAAATAACTACAAATAAACTTTTCAATTATTTTTTCTGGATATATATATAACCCATACCATTTTATTCCCGTAATCCATTTGGTGGGTATTTAAATGCTGTAAGCATTATTTACAAATTAATATGATTTGGAAATTCATTTTTTGGACTTAGCTTCCACAAAAGTTTAAAAAAATATTTGATTGAAAAATATGTTTTTTATACATAAATGACGTCACGCACCTAGGGGAAGGGTTCACACATTAGTGACGATGTGTGACGAGGGAAATGGGTGTTTATAAACTATGACGTCACATTTAAAATTTTAATTTTTTTCAATACTAATTTCAGCTTTTTAGAGCCTCCTTTTTAATACATGTTTTTTCATTCGATATTAGAGCAGCATTACACTAAATACATATTAAAATGTCAATAAAGTGAAGGAGGGTTGTAAAAAATCGGCCAAATCGTGTGACGTCATTTATGGACGGCCCCATAACAACATCAACCCTTTAGAACCGCATTGGATAAGCCTTGACTGATGACAAAATGACAAATGCAATTTGTTTAAATAAGATTACAAATAAGTATGTAATTTGATACAAATAATATAATAGATTGTCTCATAAGTCTTTGCGTTTTTTTATGTTCAAGTTGAATAATTTAAAAATAAATAAACCATGTAATGTTTTTTTAATTGCATCTACTCTACCAATTTCATTACAACTGTTTTTAACTGCTATTTCTGCATTATGTCAAAGTTGAAACTCATACAGCATAATATAGCGTAACTGGATTTCTTTCCTCTCTACTGTCGAGGAAACACCGAAGGAACACTAAAAATACCTTATGCATTCAAGCAAATACAAGAAAAAACGCAATTGAATAAAAAATTAATTAAAAATATTAAAATTTTTTGATGCAGGATGAAACAAAATGTAAAATAGTTTTGGTAAAAATTTTTAAATATTTTTGTCGAAAATTTTATTTAAATTTTGTTAAAATCTCGGTTTTGTAAAATTTTAAAAATTAATTTTTTTAACATTTTGTAGAATTTGTGATTTAAAAAAGCAAAATTTTTAATGTTTGATAAAATGTTTTGAGAATTTAAAAGAAGAAATTTGTTTAAATAACATTCAAGACTACTTGACGAAGACTGTTATTCAGTCGAAATATATTCCCGCTGAATATATATTTTGGATTGGTGTTGTTATTCTTTAATGATATTAGGTGTTTTATTTATTTTAATTATTCAACTTGAACATAAATATTTAACTATTTAAATATCATGGATTCAGCAAAAAATAACCCAGGAAATTATATCCATTTTCATACAGAATAGAATAATTAGTTATATTATTTTGAGAAAAATCCTCTACTACTTTTCGCAGAAAAATATTGGTCCTTCATTTTTTCAGCTTTAATGTTTTCTCTGTTCCATAAATTCTGAGAATTCTACAAAAAATTAAATATCTACTCTCTGACTTGACAAAGTTATGTATCAAAAGACATAGAAACTCATCGCCGACCGCAAAATATCGGGTTTTTTCACAGGGACGCTTGACAATAAGGTGGTAACTGCAAGACGTTACACAGAACAAACACTCCGCATTTCTCCACCAATCACAGACAGGTGTGCAGTTTCCATTTATCTCGACTTATATCTGTAAAGTTTACGCGGGCTGGCGGTTGAGAAACACTGATATATCTAATTTATATAATATATGTTTCATTTTATTTCAATGAATTTTAAATCTTCAGAACATTATTCGAGAAGAAGTGAAAGAAGTTGTCAAGTGGAATGTGGACAGGTCATCACCGAGCAATAAAATCAGAGACTTCATGGACTGGTCCAAGTCAATCTTGAATGACATTCGATACCAGAAAAAAGCTATGAATAATCCAATAGCGAAATTCTTTACAGGAGGATGGTAAATAAGGACCCTTTTGATTAAATATAAATAAAGCAAATAATTCTTGCAGGTTATTATGGAACTATGCCATAACTATTCTCAGTGTTATTTTAAATTTGATGATGCTCACGGTTTTCAAGGCTCCAAAAGACGGATCATTTGACGAAAACTTCAATATATCAAAATTCAATAATAGTTTGCCAGATTTTTTCAGAAAGTAAGTATCATAGTAATTTATCTATTAATTAAAAATAAAAATAAATTTTAATTAACCCTTAATTAATATTATAATTAAATTGAGAAGCCTCGGGTGGTTTGTATTTGTTTAAATATTTTAATTCAATTTTTCCTCGAAACACCATTTAGTAAATTAAAATTTAATTTAAAAATTCAAAAAATTAATTAACTACTTAAATTTTGTAAGTATTATATTAAAATCAATTACAAGTATTTATGATCAATATCTGCAATAATATCAAAATTACAAATGCAATCAGTGGTTTGAATTTTAATTTTTAAATTAAATTAATTGTTATAATTATTATTAATAATATTAAACTGATTTTTAATAAAAAATAAATCCTCAAGCTTTGTTGGCGTTTGTAAAATAATTTGAAAAAGTAAATGAAACTAAGAAATTGGAATCTAACAAAATTACTTTTTTTTTTCAAAACTTTATTTGACATAAAATAAGAAAAATCATTTTGTCACTATTAGAGAAAAATTTCAAAAAAAATGTTTTTAACATATAAAATTAGAAATAATTAAGAAAATTAATTTATTGTTATTTATATGCATATTTAAATGAAAAATAAACTTTAAAATATTTTTTTTGTCGATAGTGGAATCATTTATATAAATATAATTTGGTTGCAAAGTTCCATACGTGACCTATGATATCAAAGGTATTTTCCAATATTCAAAATTATCTGATATATTAATTTATGCTGCTACCAAGGAATCACCGTTTTAAACTTAAAATTATCCAATATTTAAACAAAAAAGAAACTGATAATCGCTAAATAATAACTAAATTTTTCCCCTCTAACAAATTAAAAGACAAAATAAAATAGATATTTAATATTTTTGTACCTAAATTTCTTTTTTGTAAAATACCGAATAATAATATCACAACAAAAACAAATTTGCTGCATCTATTAATTAAAATTAATTAAAATGCTATTTTGTTTGCTTAATGATAAAATTATCAGTCCTGTCCCTGATTGGAAACCAAGATTTGAAAATTTGAAGAGTTGGATGTTTGCTTTTGGACTAGTTCACAACGTTTTGTGTGGGTTTCTGCTGTTCACGTATTTTCTTGCTGATCATCCTTCCCCACCAAGAATCCAGTATTATTTCATATTAATAAAGTAATAAAATCTCGACTGTGCTGATTCAAGACATAAATTTCACATTTATAGAAGACGCTTAAAACAGAATGAACTGGATCCAGCGGATGAGGACATCATTCAGCAAGGAGATGAAGGTTGCAAAATGCGATCGCATCTGATATCATCCAAGACCTTTTATTATTTTGTAGGTTTTTTACATTAATAAATTCATAATAAAATAAATAAATCAATTATTTTATACACGTTTATAATTATTTTATTTATCTAAACTGTTTTTTCTATGTTTTTGTATGAAAATATTGCTAGACAGAATATTTACCTTTCCTATGACAATATTGGCATTTCAGAATATAAGTTATCAAATTAAGAACTGACATTATTAAAGCCATTCTTTGAAATATTATATTTACATAATAAAATCAACTTCAATAAATATTTGGTGAAATTAGACATGTTATGCATCATCCGATAGATGATTTTCAAATGACTTTGAATTATAAATATCATGTTATCGATTAAAATTAAAAGTTATGGTAAAATTTTCATTTTAATGTAATATATTATTAACAATAGCGCAAATATGATTAATTCCGTATGTTATTTATTTTTTTTGAAAAAATTGAATTTTGGCATCAATAAAAATCTAGAAATTATACAACATTTTTCATTTCAGTTACACTGGCTTCGAGAAATTCCTAAAGGTTTTTGTGTTCGTTTTATCTTCTTTTTAAACCTTGACTAACAGCTACAAATCTGTTGTGTTTACGAAACTTTTAATTTCTACAATTGTATTTTAACACTGGATTTCAACAGAAAATCATTTTCTAGAAACTCTAAGATATGGGTGGCCAAACTGCCTCTGACGTCCATCATTTTGTTACCCGCAATATCCACAAAGTATTTTGTAATATATTGCTATAACTTAATGGCGATGTAATTGTGCCTAAAACCTCAAAAAACAACTACAATGTATAAATACAAGTATTGAGATCGATTGGAAAAATCAAAGTGAAAGAAAAATTAAACACATATTTCAATGATTAAATATTCGATTGTTTTATTGATTTCTATAGATATAATAATTAAAATAGTTATATATTCTTGGACAACGAAGTTTATTGTAGAGTTATCGACTTTTTAATTTATTATTTTAAAATCCTTGTATTAAAAATTAAAAGATTTTTTTAATATTCTAGCCTTTTTTATACACTCAAATCTTTTTTTACAAGGTAGATATGTTTCTATAGTAAAATGGTGGATACGTTCCATTTCACTCCAAAACCGAGTAAGATATAAATTGGAAATTTTAATTATCTCCATTTATTTTCAATTAATTATTGTTGTTTAAACACTAGTAGTCCCGATAAATACGCTAACTCTACCATTTACTTTTGATCTGTTTTTTTCTTTAGAATTTCATACATTTGCATTACAACTGGAGATCAATGTTTATTTATTTAATATTTAACATAAACTTTCGGCACTGCCTTTTTTATAAATATAATTTTTCGCCATTTTTCAATAACGTTTGAAAATGATTTTTAGATAATGAATATCAATAAAACATCGATATCATTACTGATTCATAGTTAAATATTAATCAATTCTTAATGTCAATAAATAATTTAATTTAGCAAAATTAAAATTGAAATTTCTATTAAAATTCCTATTTAGGCTATTTTGGGATTCTCACTTGCAGGTCAGTGGTATTCCCCGTACTTCTTTGCTTTCCATTTAGTCAACATTGTACACAACAATCAGCTCCTTCAAGGAGTTATATCAGCAGTAACACAGAACGGTAGTTGTATAATTATAATAACGGCTATCCTTTAAGTAAAACTATAAAACAGGAAAGTCACTAATATGGGTAGCCATCCTTGGAATGGTCGTCATTTACCTTTATGCAATAATCGGATTTGCGTTCTTTCGATCGGGGTTCAATACGGAAAAAAACCTTTATTGTGATTCTTTGTGGCACTGCTTCGTATCGGTGATGAGATTCGGATTGGTCGGAGATCTATTTGAAGTTTGCTGTATAAAAAGAGCTTTTTTATTAATATGTTCTTTCTTTCCAGAACCTGTTACCACATGATTCCGAAAAGTCTTTTTTCACATTCTCAATGCTTGTTATATATCATTTATCCTTTTTCATACTTATTACTACTATTGGTTTGAATATCATTTTCGGTATAATAGTTGACACCTTCAGTGAATTGCGAGACCTCAAGGTTTATTGGGCTGTTGAAAGGCGTTAAATTTATCCTTTTGTTTCTAGTGGACCGCAGAATCAGATATGAGAGACACTTGTTTCATTTGTAGTAGAAACAGTTACGACTTTGAACATCATGGCCAAGGGTTTGAATACCATGTTCTCAATGAGCATAATATGTGGTCGTATATTTTCTTTTTTATACATTTACAAGATACAAAAGCTAATGATTACACAAGCCTAGATATGTTTGTTGCGACATTAGTAAGTTTTGTTTGTTTATTGGTTAAAACTATTATAAATGTTAATTATAATCAACTTAATAATAATAATAATAATAATAATAATAATAATAAATAATAATTAATAGATTATAATAATTATTATAATTATTATAATTATTATAATTATTATAATTATTATAATTATTATAATTATTTATAATTATTTATTAATACTTATAATAATAATTATTATCACTTAAATATTATAATTCACTATTACTATTTATTATATTTATTATAATTATTTTAATTATTTATAATTATATGTTAATACTTATTATGATAATAATTATTATACTCTGTTATAGGTATTATTATAGATTATAATAATTATTATCATTATAATTATTATAATTTATTATTACTATTTATTATATTTTAATTATTATTTGTAATAATAACATAATAGTAACACATTTATTTGTAATAATTGTTTTAATAATTATTGGGAACGCGTGATATGTGAAGCATTGCTGATAAGGTCATTGGATCCAAAGATTAATGTGCAAAGTGCTGTGACTACGAATGTTTTTAAATAGTTTACGTATGTTAAATCATGTTTGTGTATTGTTTTTAAAAATATTTTAAATTTTAATATTATTAAAATAATTTAATTTATAAAATATTACATTGTTTTTAAAATTATAATATAGATAAAAAATTATAATATTTATATAAATAACATTTTAAAATTAGTTAAAGTATTTAAATATATTTTTAAGTGTTTATTTATTAGAAAATTAAATTAATATTAAAAAAATAATTTGTTTAAATTATAAGTTAATTCATAATATTTTTAGTTGGTTTTGTGTACCTGATGATGACAGTTATGCTGTCGAAATATATCGTACGAAGAGTTTTTTATTGGCGTTATGTTTTAATTAAATCGTTGCCAAATTTATTTAATTATTTATTAATAGCATAATAATTATTATAATCTGTTATAGATATTATTAATAATAATAATAATAATAAATAATAATAATAATAATAATAATAATAATAACAATAATATTAATAATAATAATAATAAATAATAATAACAATATCAATAATAATAAATAATAATAATAATAAATAATTTTAATGAAAAATTAAATTATTATAAAATAAAAAAATAATTTAAGTACGTAATAAAATTTTTTCAATAACTTTCATAGTTAAAAGAACAAAAATTTGATTTCTTTCCATTGAACCGAGCCTTATGTTTGACTGCTAAAGATGAAGATTCCACAGATTCAAAGATCGATGAATTGTTAAAGAACGTCAGCACGCTGATTAATCACCAGAAATCTGAAGTTAGAAAACTGCAGAAAAATGGGTCTTTAATTATTAAATTATAACATGAAGGATTCGGAAAGAAAGAGATTTGAAGAACTTCTTCGTCAAAAGCGCTGGCAAAAACGCCACCGAGGATTCCTAAGTAATGAAGGATCACTAGAGAAATTGGACGAGGATGACAATGAAAACGGGCTGGGTTTGAGACAAGTTAGCAACTGTCATCATTCCAGTTTACTGTTGAGACATGATTCTACAAACGACCGAATTCATCACGAACCTCACGAAGGCGCCGCCCATAAAAGTAGCAAATCAAAGATTTCATCTAAACCTTACAGCATCCCTCCCCACTCTGAATCGATAGGTGGTGAAAGCGGCGATTCCGATTACGCAATTGGTGACGTAAGACATTTGATTTAATTGAATTTCGAGAATCGATTATAATTTTTATTTATTTTCATTTGGTTTATATTGTCAAATATTTGATTAATAATATTTTTTGTTGGTATTTATGATGATTTTTAACTCAATTGTTCCTTTTTCCCCCAATCAGATCCTAATCAAAGCAAGAATTTCGGAAATTATATCTCTACGATAAATATGATTGTTAATAATTTTAAATAATTCAATCAATCACTTTAATTAATATAGTCAATCGATTTAAATATTTATTATTGTTATAATTATTTATTATTATTATTATTATTATTATTATTATTATTGTTATGATTATTTATTATTATTATAATCATTATTTATTTATTATTTATTATTTATTTATTATTTATTATTTATTTATTATTTATTTATTATTTATTTATTATTTATTTATTATTTATTTATTTATTATTTATTATTTATTTATTATTTATTATTTATTATTATTATTATAATTATTATTATTATTATTATTATTATTATTATTATTATTATTATTATTATGATTATGGATTGTGTTCAGATCTCGTTTATAAATTTCTATGTAATGAGGGCCATCCAACACACATTTGGTCGACTTTTCGTTGACTGGAGGGATTTATGAATCAAAATTGGGGCATGATTTAAAAATTTTTAATGTTAATTAGGAATAATTTATAAGCTTTATTGATAAAGTCATTCATTGGATAGGAAAACACTGTGAACTCGTGTGCTTTGAATCTTTTTAAATAATATCTCGCTTTCTGTTTCTATGAAATTTTTAATATTGGCAAATTTAGTTTTATTATTTAATTTCGTTTAAATTTATAAATAGTTTTAAAAACATCTATCTTTATTAAGGACTTTTTTTGATTTTCACTTCTGATTTCTTTTCAATTATAAAAGAAAATATTTTTTATTATTATTATTAATATTTTATTATTCACTAATTTCTGATTCTAATCAAAGAATAGTATACTAGTTTCGAGCTAATGGCTCTCATCAGTACTATGCGTGATGTCCAAACATCACGTTATGTTTCTTATTATTCTTTCAGACATTCGTGAATAAATCAAATTTAAAGTTGTGTTTTCTTGGTAGTCGGATAACCTGTAATCAGTTTCTGAGTTTCCCTGTAGTCCACAGAGGTATGATGGTATCTACCATGGTTTCAAGTGAAAGGAGGTTCAAGATAATGATTCGTCTTATTGTCTTGCCTTAAATCCAAACTTTGCAAACTTATTTGGTGTCCAGTGCATCAGGATAATTGTATAACAGTGTTAATTTGACACTGTTTTTACACTTACCTGGCGCTCAGAAAAATCTGAGCGCCTCCCGGCATTTTATTGATGAGAGCCATTAGCTCGAAACTAGTATACTATTGGAAAATGTACTGGATATCACTTAATGTATAGTATATTCTTTGAATATAATCAGTCATAGTGATCAATGAAAATAACTGTTTTGTCATTATTTCCATGATATATATATATATTGATATATATAATTTTTTTTTTCATCCTTTTATTCTTGAAAATTTTACTTGAATTTGTTTAGCAACATTTTGTGATGTTTTGAATTTTTTGTATTAATTTATGAATGAATTTATGGAAATTCTACATTTATATTATTTCCATTAATATCCATTACAATTATTATTATTATTTATTATTATTAATATTATTATTATTTATTTTTATTATTATTATTATTATTTATTATTATTAATATTATTATTATTATTATTATTATTATTATTATTTATTATTATTATTATTTATTATTATTATTTATTATTATTAATATTATTATTATTATTATTATTTATTATTATTATTATTATTATTATTTATTATTATTATTATTATTATTTTT
>CM039682.1:41293395-41295895 GCA_022537955.1 Schmidtea mediterranea
TTTTAATTTTTGCGTAATATTTTTCTTGAAAATTTATTTTTGAATTTATTTGTGAAATACTAAAAAAAAATATTTGATGTATTTTTAAGGGTGAGAAAAAAAAGCTTCAAAATTTAAACTTATTTTATTTATTATGTACATATTTATATTATATTTATATTATATATTATAAAGTATTCTTTAGATTTGGAAATTATTCTTTAAATTTTTCACATAAATAAATTTTGTCAACATGAAATTTAATATAAAATATAATTTTTTATATCAGTATGAATTAAATATGATTTTTTTTATAAATATATATTAAAATGGTAAAAATAAAATAATATATGTAATGTTGGTATACCACTAATTATGTTTCTTATCTTTTCTTAAAATAAATTAATTATGCTGGAGGTGAGAACATAAAATTAAATATTAGGTGAGGTATGAAGTAAAAAAGGTTAAGAACCCCTGCGGTAAACAATGATGATGCAATAGCTATGATGGAATTTTTCGATGGAATCTTTTGTAAATGATTGCTTTTTTAAAGTTTGGATTACATAAGTAGTGAGGATGGAGGAGTATAAGCCAAGTCAGATTCATCGCAGGATATGCAGAAGTACGTAGTAATTATTTTGTATAGTTCACTGGCTGTATAATTTTCTGTGACTCTGTAATATAAAATGATTTGTAATTTCTGATAGTAATTAGACTTTGCCACCTTGTGTAATAATTGACATCTCATTTTGGGATTATTCGTCACCCAAAAGCTTTTCCCACAGTAAGTTTATGTCTATGAACCCAGTTATACAGATTATAAATAACAATATCATGGATATGGTCACATTGGATGAAGCTACGCATCCACCTCTCCTGGACAAAGATTGATTGAAATAAAATTTATTATATAACTATAGTTATGTTTTTACATTCTTTTTACATTCAATATTATTATTATTATTATTATTATTATTATTATTATTGTTATTATTATTATTATTATTATTATTATTATTATTATTATTATTATTATTATTAGTAGTAGTAGTAGTAGTAGTAGTAGTAGTAGTAGTAGTAGAAGTAGTGGTGGTGGGGGTGGTTATATCCTTATATATATCCTGAGATATCTGTCTCGGTGAATACTCTTCAGTTCTCACTACTTACGTAACATCTAAGAACTCGCCTACATAGAATGCAAAGTTCAAAGACAACATGTCTTGCTTTTTTTATTTTTGACATACAGAAGATCCACTTAAAGACCTTAAATAGCATGCTAACCTCAATACTAGAATGTAGAATCTTTAGAACGTAGACATACGATGATCCAATAATTTTATAATAATTTTCTCTCCAATAGATTATTTTCTCATTCATTTCGTTTTGAAATGTTCATGTACTTTGATAAAATAAACGGGAATTTACTATGTCACTTTCGCCGCTAATCTATTGAAATTGTAAAGTACTTTTTATATTGTTATTAGTGGATTTTTATCAAACATATTTGTACATCGCAATATTTAATTCTTCAAAGACTGATAAATAAATATTTAACTATAATGGCATAACCAAAATCAGGTCTAAGCGGTGTTTCTTCGAATCAAAATATAATATAATTCAAGGTTATAATGTCAATAAATCGTGTTAGTGAAAACTAAAGTTCTTGAATTCTGTCGACAGAAAGAATTGACCAATATTAGTGAATGCAATACGGCCAGTTGTAGGAGTAAAATACAAATGTCTGATTTTAAAACTTTATTGAAAAAATGTAATTATGTTAATAAGATCATCGTATACGAAAATCAGCGCGCAGAATGCCCTTAACGCGTGTAATTTGAATGTTTTTAAATAGCTTGGTTGTTAATTTGAGGGAGTGAGAATTATTGTTGTGGTTTTCAAATGTATTAAATTGTTAAATTCATGGGCGTACCCAGTGGGATAAATCCCCACCGAAATTTCAAAAGGAACAAAATTAAAAACTAGTTTTTTGTAATTTACCCGTAATTTTAATTTGGTTAAGTAATTTGTTAAATAAAAAATCTTAATTCGTGTTTATATACTTCTTAAAGCGCCAGTTATGTAGCATATGTAATTTGTGCTCTATAGTTTTAGAAATTTTTAATATTATTATAAAATCATTTAAACACTAATCCTTTACCATAAACCGGTAATTCAATTTTTGTATACTTGTAAAAGAAAAAGTCAGTAAATTTAGCAATATTTTTATAGTTTCTAGTTTGCTAAGCGGAGTTTTCAAATAAATTTCAATACATATTGAAAACAGTCCCTCGATTTATTTAACCCTGTTTTATATCAAAGTGTTGCGATCTGTAAAGCAAAATAAAAATGAACAACTCAAGTGATGGTTTACCTATGGCCTATGGCAGAAAAAAAGTTTAATGGTTATTATTAAAGTGAATAAGATTTAAATTGTCAATTTTTAACCTAATGTGTATTAATAATGATATGTCAACGCATTACTCATTTATTTATAAACCTACTGTAGCCATATAAGATTAGA
>CM039682.1:41298395-41415078 GCA_022537955.1 Schmidtea mediterranea
TTATTTAATCGCCTATTTTGGCAATGGAGAAATTTACCTTTTAAAAGTAATGAAATCGTTTGCCACAGAACAGGATTTATGTTTGTTGATAACATTGTGGAGTGTCTGAGTTGTATCCTTTCGACCGTGACAATGGTCATTGTGTCTCCAACTGAGGCTTGCGATATCGTCAAGCTGGCAGAAGTCATCCAGAAATATTCAGTCAGTTGGATTCTGACTGTTCCTTCGTTGTTGCAAAAATGGTTAAAACAGTTGGATAACTATTCGGATATCCTTGCATTATTGTCTTCTTTGTCGACAGTCGTAAGCAGCGGTGAAATGCTTTTCCCGTCGTTGGCGAAAAAATGCCTCGCGACCTTCAATCGAAACAGTTGCAAGTTAGTGAATCTTTACGGCTCAACGGAAGTTTGCGGAGACGTTTGTTGTCAGACTCTTTACAGTATCAATGACGTTAGAATGAACTCGAAAAATAAATTTTTATCCGTTGGCACACCCATTTCGAACAATCAAGTATTTTTTGAATCCAACTCGGATAACGAAGGAGAGGTTATCGTAATTGGAAAGAACGTATCACCGACTTGTGGACTGGCTTTCCAAACTGGAGATGTCGGTTTTATAGCTGATAAAAAACTATATATTTGCGGCCGAGTCGATGACATGGTGAAGGTAAATGGGAAGAAGATATTCACTAAAGATATCAGTACAGCCGTTATGGTCCATTCTGACGTTGACAACTGCTATACAATTCAACTGATTATAAGTGGGAGACCCCAATTGGTTTCGTTTTTTACAACCAAGACTGAAATTGGAAATAAAACAAAAACCAAAATGGAAATCAACAATATCCTTATGAATCATTCTTTGAACGTTTGTCTACCAAGATTGGAATACATCAAAAGTATCCCGATTCAGCCTCAGTCTATGAAACCAGACAAAAAGATGCTCTGTAAGATTGCGAAGAAGATTTTGTCAGAAAATCGTCGAATGAAAACGAAATTAACTCATGGGAAACATTTGCTCTCATCCCAAACCACTCTAGACCTAACCGACGGCCTAATCGACGACATTAAATCTCAAAAACGCTACATCTATGAGATTTTAGCTAAGCATCTCAGCCTCTTGCCAGATGAAATCGACGATTCCATGAACTTCTACGATATTGGTGGTGACTCTTTAACCATTGTCATATGCATCGCTGACCTCAACCGAAAAGGATTCAGTTGCACTACAGAAGTGTTTTTTCACAACCATTCCATCGGTGAGCTGGTCGAATGCATTCTCGAACAGTCGAATTCGAAAATCCGAAACAATTCCGATTACAAACTCTTCAAGTATGACATGAAGAACGATTTTACTGTCGAACAAATCCAATATGAAAACAAAACAGAAATCATTGAGTTTTTAGTTGAAAACTTCTACACAAAAGAGCTCGTCGTTAGATATTTAAATACCCCTGTGAAAGTTTTCGTTGAAGTAGTTTCGGAAATCTTTGATTTATCATTGCGATCCGGGTGCTCGTTTTGCATAAGAAATTCCATTTCAAAATCTATTGTTGGCCTCCAACTATCGGAGGATAGCTCCTATGAAATTCCTAACACCAGCCAGTTGTACAAGTTGGATGAGGAAAATTCTTTGGACTGCTTTCTTCAGAACTGTAAACCAAGAATTGCGGAATTTCTCAAAACTCCAAAGCTAAACGTGTCGGTTGTGGCGCTTTCAGGAACTCTGAACAAATCTATCGTCATTCAATTGTTGTATTTCATTGAAAAGCACACAATCGATTTAGCACAGTGTAAAAATTACAAAACTATCGAGACAATCAACACGTCTGAAGCAACGAAGGTTTGTTTAAATTTTGAAAGGTTTTGAAGGTTGAAATTTGATTTTTAGAAAATCTGCAGTGAACTCAACTACAGACTTATCAAATCTACCTCTATAAGCCATTTTCTAAACGAGTGTCAATGTCAATATTTGCGCTCACTTTCAATGTTGGATGTTTATGGACACTATATGGTTTTAGATTTGTGAATTTTGCAATACTTTTGTTGAAATATATGTCATGTGGCTTGATAGGGTTGTCGTTTGATCATTTGAGCAGAAAAAGCCCATGGAAGGCTCATGGTTGTCAGGGTACGAACCGTCAGTTTAGTTATGCTTACCATTTCAGGGGGGGGGGGGGGGGTTATTTACTAAAGATTATAATCAACATATTTTCAGAAATTCTTTGAAATAAACTTTTTATTGAATTAAAACGAAATTTATCACTTTTTAAAAATAAAACCGAATTTTAAATTTATTTGATTGGTAATTTTTAAAATATAAATTCTTTTATAAATATAATATTTTCTACAAAATTTGACTATGAATCAGATTTATTTAAGATATTCACGAATTTTCGGCACAGCCTTTTTCAAGTGAATATTATGTCACTTATAAAGTAATCACAGGTGAAAAACAAAAAAAGTCTTTATAATCTTTTATAAATGTTATTAGAGTTCCGGTTTTTATCGGAGTTCAAAAACATCCATAATTAATAATTTCACATAATTAATAAAGCTATAAAATATTTAATTTTCAAAATATCAACGTTAGTTCACGTTAGATAAACAAAATCTGTTTAAGGAGATTTTCTGAAATATATAAATACGTTCAGTAGATCTGTTTGTAAAGATACAAATAGCCAGACTTTTTTCGGTGTTATTATTTTTTCATTTATTTTCTCAGTGGATCTTTTTCGAAATTCTTCTTTCGAAAGCTTCTTGCAATTTCTTTTATTCACTTTGTTATGTTTTTCGTGGTAACATTAACTTCTAAATTATTTTTACCTTTTCTACATTCTATATGGGATAATGTTTTATGATAATTTGTGATAAAATCTTCTCTGGTCGGTTTTCTAGTAACCATATCTTACTCTCTATAGTTTTTACCATTCCATTTTCAAAAGAAAATTAAAAATGTTCCATTTTATTGATATTTTATTAATATTGTTTATATCGGCTTAATTCTTTGCAATATATTTTTCTTCTTATTGATTATCATTCACATTACTTACAGCAGCTTTTGTATTTATAACATCCATAATTAAAACTATTTAGAAAATAATTTATTTCACAAAAATTCAAACACTGATCTTTTTCTAATATTATTCAAACACAAAATATTTTTGAGGAGTTTTTCTTAAGTGTAAACTATTGATATTTTTAGAAAGACAGATTTTATTCTTCATACATTCAATTAACATTAATATACTAAATTTATAATTTTTAATTTATAAAACATTTTACATTTAATATGTTAATTTGAAAATAATATTTTACATAATATTTTACATAATAAATATTTACAGTTATTATTTAATTTTTAGATATATACTTACAATTCAAAAATCTTAATTTTTAGCTTTTGAATATAATTTTTAAAAATTTATATTCATTATTTGAAATTAAAAAATTAGCTTTCACAAATATTTAATGTTTTCAAAAATGTATTATTTCGATTTATAAGATAAAAAAATCCAGATTTACTTCAAATTTATTTTTAAAAATAAAAAATATTGTCTAACATAATAAATTTATTCAATATTTAAAATTTTAATTTGAGCATTGCGTTTTTTAAGTCTTTAAAGTCCTAAATTTAATTATTCATCCAACCCAGTGAATTTTGTTAAATTTATTTTAATTATTAAATAATAAATAAAATTTTAAAACTATTAACTACAACCTATTTTTTCGTTTAAATTTAATTCGAAATTTAGTGATCTAATATATTTTTAAAAATGAGTATATGTTAATATTAAATTACAAAAACTTTAAAATAAAATGAAAATGTTTACGAGTAATTTTTGCAATTTTGTATGAATTAAAATTTTAAATAAAAAGTTTTAATTTTTTAATTTCAAAACTTATTATTAGCTTAAATAAGGTTGTATTTTAAAACATATTATTATTTAAAACAAAATGGTATATATAAGTTTTTAATTAATTTTACTTCATTATTTATCCTTATAGTCTGACTACGAAGAAACCTTTGACAATGTCGATTCCGGGGCATCTTTGACTGTTCCAAAACAAATGAGTGCTTTCCGTAAAGGTCAATATATCATGATCAAAGACAGACCCTGCAAAATCACAGACATGAGCACCTGCAAAACCGGTAAACATGGATCTACCAAAGTTCAAGTTGTAGCTACGGATATCTTCACCGAGAAAAGACTTGAAGACGTTTCCCCATCAACTGCCAATAGAGAAACTCCTATTGTCAAAAGAATCGAATTCCAGTTGATTGACATATCTGGAGATAACTATACTAGTTTGATGTCAGAGAGAGGAGACATCAAAGAAGACGTTCAAGTTCCAGGAGGAGAATTGGAAGCTGAAATTCGTGCAAGATTTGAGAAAGGTGACCAAGTTGTTGTCACTGTCATGTCAGCATGTAATGAGGAGAAAATTGTTAGTGTCAAAACTGTGACAAATTAGATTTTATAAATAAAATGTTATTTTATAATTTAAAGCACTTTGTTAAATATTTATTTACAGATTTTGTTATTGTTATTATTTTTAGTAATTCTTGTTGTAATAAAAATCAATAAGATAAAAAAAAGAAAAATTTATTAAATGTAAATAAATAATAAATTTTGATTTAAACAAAAACCGGAAAAATTAAAAAAAATTAAAAAATAAATAAATATTTTACTTTGGGTAAAAAGTAAATAAGTATTTTAATTTGGGTAGAAAGTGAATAAATATTTTAAATTGAGTAAAATGTAAATAAATATTTTAATTTGGGTAGAATGTGTAATACCACCAATTAATAATATTTAATTTATACAAAAATAATTCTGATAAATAACCAATTTTGTTTAAATTAAATAGAAAGCTAACGAATAATTCAATATATGACTAGGTGTGACTGTGTGATTTTATAAAATACCGATCAAAGTTCGTTTTTAATTTTGAACATGAAATTCTAAAAATATAAATGATGGATACCCGGTGTGTAAAACTGGATTTAGTTGACGATATGTTCGCTAATAATCTCACAGTTTGCGCCTTGTTATGATTGAATGTCCTCTATATTCTTCTATCTTTAAGTGTTGGAGCGTCCTAGCAGCAATCATCCTATTCTCGCCTCTGCCCAGCACCTCTGATTACATTTATCACGAATTGAATGGCAACCTAACATATTCAAAATGGAATCTTTCTTTATTCACCAAAAATTTCGAAGGAATACTTTTATACGCCACCAATGCTAATGAAAGTCTTATAATTAAATTACATCCAGGTAATCAAAATGGAACAATTGCTTTATATTACACGGCCTCTAGAACCAGGTACACTAGTAAGTTCCAATGAAATGAATATATTACTTGATCCTTTCGGGTTCCAGCCAACTGCACGATTGAACCGATCAATCATTTGACGGTTTTGATCAGTCTCGGATCCGGAATAATTATCCTCAATTGCAAAAACGCAATGAACTTGATTTCTTCTGTCATTGATGAAAGTAATTATTTTCATTTTCATTTAAATTAAACCTTTGAAATGAATTTGATCCCTTCCTTTGATTTTGTGGTTTACTGACGAAAGAACTATCGTGAGGAATACGTATAATAGATGAGTGGAATGCCTTTGGAACTATAATTCATTGAAGGATTTATAATAATGATATTAAAAATACTAATAATATAAATAATAATAATAATAATAATAATAATAATAATAATAATAATAATAATAATAATAATAATAATAATAATAATAATAATAATAATAATAATAATAATAATAATAATAATAATAATAATAATAATAATAATAATAATAATAATAATAATACTAATAATATAAATAATAATAATAAT
The DNA here is from genome assembly GCA_022537955.1 of Schmidtea mediterranea. Lineage (NCBI taxonomy): Eukaryota > Metazoa > Platyhelminthes > Tricladida > Dugesiidae > Schmidtea > Schmidtea mediterranea. The sequence continues at coordinate 41,304,256 of CM039682.1, forward strand.
AAAAATAATAATAAAAATAATAATAATTTTATCTATTCTTTACAGCGAGGAAAAGTTTTCAATTAATTGAAATGTTGTAATCTTCACTACTAAATTATATTTGTCACATAGAGTTATAAATTTTCTTATTGCAAATGACAACTCCAAGTTTTCTGTAGCAAAACCAGACAACCTAAATTCGTTTAGACCATTTCCAAAGATATATGAGACGTTTAGCTCCTTTCAATATTGTGGTGCATTTAAACAAAATCTCATATCATAGAAGATCTCCATAAATTCCCGGTACCGAAAGATTATTACAAAGCCCCGAACAAAACATTCATCTGGATGGGAAATATTGGACCGTATCTCGGTTACAATAATAAATCATTTTATCCATTAAAACAACAATTGATTGGTTGTGTTGAATATTTCTATTTCAATAATCAACCAATCGCATTGAAGAATCAAGGAAATCACATTTTCCCATCATGCACCAGTCAGACCGTGACGGAAGAAACCGAAAATCGGACAGCGCGATCATCCAGATCAATAAATGTGCAAATGTATGATTGTTCCTTGCCAGGAATCAATGCCAACCGTTGCGATCCAATCGGTGAGCAATTCATAAATTATAATTGAATATTAAATGGAATATTAATCAATGAATACTTTCAGAATTGCCCGTCTATAAACAATCCAACCAATCATATCACAGATATGGCAATTATAATTATAATAAAACAATAAGGATATCTTTAGTTTGGAAGCAACTTTATTCGAAAGACTTTTGTTTGATGGAGATCAAATTGAGGTGAGATTGTGTTGGGATAGATTGATTGTCATGGACATATTCTAGATATGGCACCATCACATTTACTGTCAATAATATTAATGCTATTTCCATGGTCATGTACAGTACTGATGCCAGTACTAGTCCGCGTTTCCAATTATTGGATAGAATTTCATTGGATAAAATAAATAAATTATCCATTGCATTCGGAATCTCAGAATTTATGGTCAAGGTGACTTGATGAGTGTGCGACAATTTCATTTGTTTTAATATTGTAATGGCAGGTATTTAACGGGATCCGGATTTATAAATTTATTACGGATTCAGTTGGCGCACCAATCAAAATCGATGTCGGAAAATCCCGTAATGAAAAAGTTTGCAGAACTTTTGAAGGAATTCTGGGTTTGAATATTTGCATTATGTAATTGGTTAATGGATGATGCAACAGGTTTCCAATACGATTCCTCAGATTTCACGAGATCCCGGAACCGGAATATGAACGCTGCCGGTCCCAGTTATGTTCCAGAATCTGTTAGTGTTACCAAATCTTATAATAAAATATTTGTGATTGTGCTTGACCTATTCAATCGGATATAAAGAGCCATCAAGCCTTTAGCTGTTGAGAAATCCCAAGCGTGACGCCATGATTTTGAACCCAAAATGAAACCTAAAATACATATTCGTATATGATTTGATAGAAAGTTATTTTCAAGGAGTTTCTTCGGAATATATTGCGGGAGATCTGTAGAATTGTGTAGAAATTATCCCCCCGAAGAAATGATGGAAATAAAGCGAAATAATTTTCCTAAACTGTAAAATTATCACTAAGGCTGAATGTAAATACGAAATGTCACGAGGGTCCAGGTTATGATGGGCTCCTGAAATATATATATATATTTGGGTATAACTTAGTTTTTTGGATTTTTCTGCAATACAAACACGTTTTTTTCTAAGAAATGTTAAATTTTATTTTAATAAAAAAATTTCGCCTTATTTAACTATGACTTTCGACCATCCTTCTGGCAGTTTTTGAAGTCCTTCATAAAAAATTTGTTTATCTTAATTCAACAAAATAGAGTTTGAAAATGGTAAAACGAAACTGTAAAGATATAACTTTTACACATTGAAAGGCTAACCAGGCAAACAATTTTCTGCGTCAACTGGACCAAGATCAGTTGGTCATATGTATTATATGTATTATATTTAACAAGGATGAATATGAGTGTAGAAAGTTTACAATATATCTCCTATGAATCTGAAGTAGGTGAGTTGTCATTCAGGTTTGTCCAAGGCTTTCTTTTTTCTGTGATGTGCAAAATCCACAATAATAACTTTCAATAAATCTTTCTCATTTGTGATGAATATTGCTATGAATTACTCAGAATCATCATAACAGTGGCCAGGATTGACTTGTAAGATTTAATAAGTATAGTCAAAACTCGAGTATTCTTTACAAGAATCATATATGAAGATGGTACCAAGTTGCATCGGTCATTACTGTTGAATGGGATGAGACTCAAATTGCATTAGACTAGAACAGAAGTAAATTTGGTTAGATAAAGAAATATTTTGTTTTAATCTAATCCCGAATGTTTACAACAATTTGGTCATTTTTTGATAAATCTGTGATTCATTTGAATTGTATAAAAGGATTTATTGTGTAGTTAATAAACAGTTTTATACATTCTAGACAACTGTACATTTGAGGAAAGAGAGAGATTCAAATGAAAACTAGTAAACTCTAACTAGTCAATATATACACTGATAAAAGTGTGTTTTACAGTTAAAGCGTAAATTTCAGTCAACATACACACTATATGCTGGTCAGTCTACATTGACTAGGTTAAGACTTTAACTGCAACATATACGTCTCAGTAATAAAAATTTGTCTTTTTCTTATTAAAATAGCGGTTTAAACAATCAAAACAATGCTATTAAGAATTTTTTATTTTTTGACTATGAATCAGTAATGATATCAATAAAACATCAATATCATTACTGATTCAAAATAAAAAAAATTGAAGATATTGAAAAATGAAAAGGAATCAGAGGGGAAAACCGATCAAACCCATAATTGTTTTATTAGTAAGTTTTAAATAAAATATCAGAAATTAAAACAGTTTAGAAAAAAAATTATGAAAATTTACGACCGCTTCAAATACTAAATCGAAGAATGTGTAAAGCGCTTTACTTTAAATTTTTAAGAAAATCCCTTTAGATGTAAATATTTATTTATTATGATTATTTATATTTTATGAAATTTAAACATAATACACAATTTATTCTACTTCAAAGTCGCATAATCTAAAATGAAAATATTATTAGTTCGTTTAATTATTGATAAAGATCATTTATATACATATTTGTATACATTTATATACACACATTTGTTATCATTTTACGCACTTCATTTTTTTTCTCATTCATCGACCATTGAGGTTTCAGTGACCTGGTTAGGAAATTGATTTATTATTGAATAGTATCACTGGTTACAGAATGAATTTCAAATTTTGTTTAAACTGGTGATGAATTGCTAGGGAGAAGAAAATCGCTTTAATGGATTTGTCTATGTGAATGAATGTTTCCAGGAAAATATTAAATTTTTACAGGAGAAATAGGAGGATGAAGAGTTTTACAGTAGGATGTTTCTAAGGGTTTTACGGCTGAAATGATGGAGAGACGAAATGAATAATTTTTTAAAACAATTTCTCCTTGTTACATGACACAGATATGGCATTTATATTTCATAATGTAGTAGAACATATTAATAATTTTTGTGACATAAAGAAAACCTGCGAACAATGCTGTGTTATCTGCCAAGGATATTTGGAGCCTACAAAGCAATCCAGTAACGAGGAAGGAAAATATAAATCTTTGCCACCAGACCATTCGGATATTGTTCTCAGTAATCGCACAAGTTTTGCGAAATCATAAATATTAATTGAAAGAAGAAAAACTAAGAGAAATTACTCTTGAAGAAGGAACTTTTGGGGAAATTGTGTAAAAAATCAAAACGTGTCAATGTGAATTATATGAAGAAATAAGACGTTTCTGGCCTTATTCTTCCAATACGAGTCTAATTTCTTTCAATGGTCACCACATACACAATTGCGATTTCTAATGTATTTATTTCGTCTATGTTGTCTATACTCTTAGCCTTAGTCATACTCAGGACAGCCCTAATCATAGAGCTAAAGGGGACATAGCCACATGGCGCAAGCCTTTTAGGGTGGTAATTTTTATTTGTGAGGTATATGTTTATTTAGTTATTAGTTTTATAAAAATTCACTTTTCATTTTATTAATTTTCAAGTATTTTTAAATTAAAACAATTTCTAAAAATATTGTACTGATTTTTATGTTCAAATGTGCTGAAATGACAAACGATATTACAATAAGTTATGAAGCCATAAACTTCGATAGACGAATTAAATGTGAGCTAACCACCTATCTATACTCGCCGCCCGGGTGTATTTCTTTATCTAAACGTAATTTGTATTATATCGCGCCGTTTGCAATTCTGTGAATTTTCTAACAAAGAATGACGCATTATTTTTAGGAGCCCGCTGGCGCCAAATTTCTTAAGACTGCCCTGGTCATACTTTTAATTTTATTAAACTCCTTGTTATTATTTATAAAATTATTATTTATGAAAATTAAATAAATTGGTATATTTTTCTCTTCCAGTCTCCATTTTATTTGATTCTGATCGGATTCTTCTCAACGGTCATGGCAGCATTATTTGTCTTGTATTGCATTTTTAAAAAGAAAATGAAAAGAGCATTCAAAGAGTAAATCTTCAGTTATGTATTAAAACAAATCTTACTAGTTTCCGCATCAAGATTGGGTAAAAACCGAACTCAACCAAGGAATTACGAACTTGTAGAAAATATATGCACGATTTCGTCGCCAATTAGAGAAAGCTGCGACTATGGAAAGATTGAAGACTCGGAATATGCGTTTATTAAATGATCCAAATTCAAATATATTTATTTGTTTTAAATTTATTTTAATTTTAATGTAAATTAATAAAGAATAATTTTATTCCTAAGTTCATAGGTCATTCGAAAATAACTGGAAATTTTTGTGTGTGTGTGTGTGTGTTTTTCCAGTTAAAATAAATTTTTTTTTTTTAATTTTAGAAAATCGAAATTTTAACAATATTTTAATAAATTCCTAATAAAATATTTTTAAATTTTTAAACAAAAAATTTTACATTTATTTTTATTATGCTTGAGATTTATAAAAACAGAATTTATGATTTTTGTATAATATTTTAAAAATATAAAAGAACAAATTTGTTATAAAAAAAGTAATTTATTCTATTTAGTTTCAAGTTCGAATCTACCTGACGATTACAGTGAGTCTATCGAAATATATTGTAGTATAATATATATGTTGGATTTGCGCTTTATTTTATTTATTAATTCAATGCAAATATTTTTTGATTTTTTTTAATTAATTTATGTTTTGGTATAAAATTGCTATTTCATACTAACAAAAATTATTGCATAAAATTTGATAATCAAAACATTGAGTTATTAGCAAGATTTTTTACTTTCACAAATAAATATCTAACTTTTATGATGGAAAAATATCCATCAAAAATCAATAAATTGATCAACAGCATGACAATTAATTACTAAAAAACTTACACTAAAACATTAAATTAAAACAAATTAAATAAGTATAACCTATTTATTATCGCAATTGATAGGCCCTTATTATTTTAATTATAATTTTATAATATTAAAATAGAAATTATTATGGTTAAACAAAATACAAGAAATAAACGTATAAAATTGTAAAAATCCAATTAAAATTAATTAAAAATTTGAAAAACTAAACATTTATATTTTTCGAGGTGAGTGGTAACCGGTGGTAAATGAGATTGTGAAGAAGAATAAAATAATCTTAAACTGATCAGAAATCTATAAAACGGCCAGGAGCCCAAAAACAAAGCACTTAATTTATTTGAAGGTGAGCCTATTAATCAATTGTTATCTGGCCGTGTCAAAATAATTGGTTACTTGAAGTTAGGTTAATTGGCAATAAATTGTCCACCCGGCTATTTGCACATCAACATACGAGAGAGGAATATTCGGTTTCTTGAACATCATGATTTATACGCGAGAAATACTATAAAAGCGAAAGGCAGCAGACAGGTCGAAGGAAACTTAAACTGCAACAGAAATAATTTTAATTTTAAAAAAATGGAATTGAAAATACAAAAGAAGTAGTACGCAGAAAAGTGAATGTTTACCCAGTGTGAAAATTTTGTTTATTTGAAATCGTGAAAATAAATATTATTTTGTTGATAGTTTTCTCTTATTGATTTGATTTATTGAACACGAGAAGTCGGATTAGGATTGAAATTTCATCGACGAACTTCTTACTGTCCCAACAAGATCAAACAGACCATTTACTCTGGAAATAAAAACTAAAAAAGTCGAATCAAAAATAACTAAAATATTCATTGATTTTTGTGATCCTAATTACCCACTGAAAAAAAGTTCAAGCCAAAAAGAAGATTATCAAAAGTTTTTTTAAAAAATTACAAATTTATCAAGTGGTTATTTATTGAATTATTTTTTGTTGTTATCGTATTGTAATAATTATTATTATTCTTAAATTTTTTTATTTAATTGTCAAACTTTCACAATTTGTAAACACAAATACACAACCCTAACCCCAGTTGTCCAGAGACAGATTTTTATAGAAGACTAGGCTGGGCGCTACAATCACTTCTTTACAATGGTCAATTTTAAAAAGATAATAAATAATAGACGAATGTTAAACATATAATTAACATTTATTGAGACCGATTTCAAAAAAACAATTTTTACAAGAGAAAATCTGTTATTTCTTGACATTTCTACCTCAAATAACTTTTTATAAGTTTATTTATTTTAAATGTTTATTATATCAATTTTTGCTCAACATAATTTTATTTAAGACCTCAATAGTGTCGATGCCAAAACATGAGTTCATTTTTATCGTAGGGACAGAGATGCTAATTTTTGTAACAAATAGTTGTAAATCAACTTGTGAATGTTACAGTTAAAGTTCTATCCTAATGTCTGTAAACTCTAACTAGTCAATATATACACTGATAAAAGTGTGTTTTACAGTTAAAGCGTAAATTTCAGTCAACATACACACTATATGCTGGTCAGTCTACATTGACTAGGTTAAGACTTTAACTGCAACATATACGTTTCAGTAATTAAAATTTGTCAAAATAAAAAAAAATTGAAGTCATTGAAAAATGAAAAGGAATCAGAGGTGAAAACCGATCAAACCCATAATTGTTTTATTAGTAAGTTTTAAATAAAATATCCGAAATTAAAACAGTTTAGAAAAAAAATTATGAAAATTTACGACCGCTTCAAATACTAAATCGAAGAATGTGTAAAGCGCTTTACTTTAAATTTTCAAGAAAATCCCTTTAGATGTAAATATTTATTTATTATGATTATTTATATTTTATGAAATTTAAACAAAATACACAATTTATTCTACTTCAAAATCGCATAATCTAAAATGAAAATATTATTAGTTCGTTTAATTATTGATATAGATCATTTATATACATATTTGTATACATTTATATACACACATTTGTTATCATTTTACGCACTTCATTTTTTTTCTCTCTCATCGATCATTGAGGTTTTAGTGACCTGGTTAGATAATTGATTTATTATTGAATAGTATCCCTGGTTACAGAATGAATTTCAAATTTATTTAACTTAATTATATTTATATTCTGATTAATCAAGTTCATATTCACATCCTTTCTGTCATTTTCCAGAATTGAATGACCTATGAATTTTGTGATTGAATTATTGTTTATTGATTTACATTAAAATTATTGCAAAATTTAAATAAATTTAAAACGAGTAAATATATTTTGAATTTGAATCATTTAATAAACGCATATTCTGTTTCTTCAATCATCCCATATTCGCAGCTTTCTCTAATTGGAGGAGAAATCGTGTATATATTTTCTACAACTTCGTAATGCCTTGGTTGAGTTCGGTCTTTACCCATTCTTGATTTGAAAACTAGTAATAATTGTTTTAATATAATTGAATATTTACTCTTTGAACGCTCTTTTCATTTGCTTTCTAAAAATGCAATATAAGACGAATAATGCTGCCATGACCGTTGAGAAACCTCCGATCAGAATCCAATTTGATTGAGACATAAACTGAAATTATAAAAATTTATTTCGTTTTTCATAAATAATAACTCTAAGTTGTGCTAAGACCAAAAGTTCAATAAAACTAAAAGTATGGTTAATAGCCAACATTGAAGAAGTAAATTCGTGGTGAGGCTTGAAAGAAATTAGAGTCATATAGTAATAATAAAACAATAATAGCTCCTTTATAGTTTCATTTATCTTCATTTAGATTTTGATTATAGATCAATGTTTTTCTATTTAACATAAATTTTTGCTACTACCTTTATTTCAAGTGTTATTTATTAACAATGCCGTAAATAGAAAAAACATTATTCTTTAGTTGAAAGTCAAAATAAGCAATTTTTTTATTAGAAATAATAAACATATTCGTCTCCTTGTGTTGTTTTTCCGTTTTCTGATGTTTTAGAATCATAGAAATTAAGTTTTTCTTTTTCGTGGCTTGATGTACCAATTTCACATATTGAGAACATTATTTCGTTGAATTTCCATCACTAGTTTGGGGGGATAATTTCTACACAATTATACAGATCTCCTGCAATATATTCATAAAATATTTCACATGGAAAAGGAATCAGAAACTCCTTGATAATAATTTTAGTATTTTTTCAACAAAAACAGACGTGACATTAATTTTCTATCAAATCATATACGAATATGAATTTTTTGGTTTTAGTTTTGGGTTCAAAATCATGGAGTCACGCTTGGGATTTCTCAAGATCTAAAGGCTTGATGGCTCTTTATATCTGATTGAATAGGTCAAGCACAATCACAAATATTTTATTATAAGATTTGGTAAAACTAACAGACTCCATAACATAGCCGGGGCCGGTAGCGTTCATATTTCCGTTCCGAGATCTCGTGAAATCTGAGGAATCGTATTGGAAACCTGTTGCATCATCCATTAACGAATTACATAATGCAAATATTCAAACCCAGAATTCCTTCAAAAGTTCTGCAAACTTTTTCATTACGGGATTTTCCGACATCGATTTTGATTGGTGCGCCAACTGAATCCGTAATAAATTTATAAATCCGGATCCCGTTAAATACCTGCCATTACAATATTAAAACAAATGAAATTGTCGCACACTCATCAAGTCACCTTGACCATAAATTCTGAGATTCCGAATGCAATGGATAATTTATTTATTTTATCCAATGAAATTCTATCCAATAATTGGAAACGCGGACTAGTACTGGCATCAGTACTGTACATGACCATGGAAATAGCATTAATATTATTGACAGTAAATGTGATGGTGCCATTTCTAGAATATGTCCATGACAATCAATCTATCCCAACACAATCTCACCTCAATTTGATCTCCATCAAACAAAAGTCTTTCGAATAAAGTTGCTTCCAAACTAAAGATATCCTTATTGTTTTATTATAATTATAATTGCCATATCTGTGATATGATTGGTTGGATTGTTTATAGAGGGGCAATTCTGAAAGTATTCATTGATTAATATTCCATTTAATATTCAATTATAATTTATGAATTGCTCACCGATTTGATCGCAACGGTTGGCATTGATTCCTGGCAAGGAACAATCATACATTTGCACATTTATTGATCTGGATGATCGCGCTGTCCGATTTTCGGTTTCTTCCGTCACGGTCTGACTGGTGCATGATGGGAAAATGTGATTTCCTTGATTCTTCAATGCGATTGGTTGATTATTGAAATAGAAATATTCAACACAACCAATCAATTGTTGTTTTAATGGATAAAATGATTTATTATTGTAACCGAGATACGGTCCAATATTTCCCATCCAGATGAATGTTTTGTTCGGGGCTTTGTAATAATCTTTCGGTACCGGGAATTTATGGAGATCATCTGTAATATGAGATTTTGTTTAAATGCTCCACAATATTGAAAGGAGCTAAACGTCTCATATATCTTTGGAAATGGTCTAAACGAATTTAGGTTGTCTGGTTTTGCTACAGAAAACTTGGAGTTGTCATTTGCAATAAGAAAATTTATAACTCTATGTGACAAACATAATTTAGTATTGAGGATTACAACATTTCAATTAATTGAAAACTTTTCCTCGCTGGTAAAGAATAGATAAAATTATTATTATTATTATTATTATTATTATTATTATTATTAATATTATTATTATTATTATTATTATTATTTTTATTATTATTATTATTATTATTATTATTATTATTATTATTATTATTATTATTATTATTATTATTATTATTATTATTATTATTATTATTATTATTATTATTATTATTATTATTATTATTATTATTATTATTATTATTATTATTATTATTATTATTATTATTATTATTATTATTATTATTTATATTATTAGTATTTTTAATGTCATTATTATAAATCCTTCAATGAATTATAGTTCCAAAGGTATTCCACTCATCTATTATACGTATTCCTCACGATAGTTCTTTCGTCAGTAAACCACAAAATCAAAGGAAGGGATCAAATTCATTTCAAAGGTTAAATTTAAAAGAAAACGAAAATAATTACTTTCATCAATGACAGAAGAAGTCAAGTTTATTGCGTTTTTGCAATTGAGGATAATTTCTTCGGATCCGAGACTGATCAAAACCGTCAAATGATTGATCGGTTCAATCGTGCAGTGGGCTGTAACCCGAGAGGATCAAGTAATATATTCATTTCATTGGAACTTACTAGTGTACCTGGTTCTAGAGGCCGTGTAATATAAAGCAATTGTTCCATTTTGATTACCTGAATGTAATTTAATTATAAGACTTTCATTCGCATTGGTGGCGTATAAAAGTATTCCTTCGAAATTTTTGGTGAATAAAGAAAGATTCCATTTTGAATATGTTAGGTTGCCATTCAATTCGTGATAAATGTAATCAGAGGTGCTGGACAGAGGCGAGAATAGGATTATTGCTGCTAGGATGCTCCAAAATTTTCGAATAGAAGAATATAGATGACATTCGCCCATTATAATTACAGATCCACCTTTATATTTATGATTAATTGAATGTATGAAATGCAAAATTGTTTACGAATAAATCGCAAATATAGCTGAGGTCACATGAGAATCTTGCAGTAATTACAAATATTTATACATCTTAAATTTTGATACTGAATAAAATTTTCATGTAAAAACATTACCAATTCAAAACATGTTTACGGGACAAGACAAATATACTTTCAGTCAAATAAATGAGACTAATCGCCGAAAGAAATTGAATTTAAAAAATTATTTAAATTTGATGTAGAATGAACAAAGATATAGAGTCAGGCTTATTTCCAAGATTGAATGTTGTCGAGTTGGACTATCGAATAGTTGATATGAATTCGAACTGCCAAACCTCAAGACGTCTACATCGGCGGTCGTTTTCAAAAACCTTGTACACAACGAAAGGAACTGAAAACAAGGATAGAAGCCAACACTGAAGCTCATCACTATTAAAGGAACGTAAATTTATTATTTGGCACTAATAAATATATATTTAGTTTGATTTACAAAATTTTGTTTGTTTGTAGATTTATTGACAGATATGATGGATGAAATTGTTCGAAAGCATATGAGTGCCGGCGAATATATAACAGCATAATTTAGAATTATAATAGGATGGAAAATGAGAGTTCCATATAAATTCCAGCTTTCTGCATGATAAATAATTTACAATATAATCATGAACTAAAGCTGTGTCAAAATGTTTTTGATATTCATTAATATTATTTTTTTTAGCGGACAAGCTATTGGATTATTTCGAAAATTAATAAGCAGAAGCGTGTAAAGAAACTGAAATACAACACCGCAAGAACGTGAGCGCTAAACAATATTAGAAAATTGGAGACGACGTGATTCCTCCCGAAAATGTCAAACGATTATTTCAACAGATTTAAATGTTGAAAAGGCATATCATGGTGCTAAAAACAGCACTCATGACCTGTGAGAACGCAACACCGTCACCTACCTACGAGCATTCGCACCGACACAATCATCACATGGATCTAGCAATTTAACAACCATAAGATTTACAGTTCATGAAAAACGCTTCAATTCGGAAAGAGGTAGCGTGTCTGGAAAATACTACTATGAGAATTAGAGAAAAATGACAGACTTGCTGCTAGACTCAAGGCATGGACACCTGAGGATAGGATATGATCAATTGTTACGAGTTTAATGCAAATTTGTGGAAAATAATAAAATTAAAATTTATATGTATTAATTAATAATTTCACAAAAAAATTACATATAGTCATGAATTGATGTATAAAATGATATATTAAGGGCCTGTAGAATATAAAATGGAGAATAGACCTTTTATCGGTAGCTAACTGGACTCACGGTAAGTCCAAGTCATTACAGTAATGACAATAAGGCTCAATTTTTGCGGTAGACCAACCACTTGAATATAGTTCAAACTTTGACTAGCAACGGATGGCATTTTGAGACATCTTGCATTTCAGATAGGCTAGTGTGTAGCAGCCACGTGGATCATTTAAAATTTAATAAACCCATAACCCACCATTTTTAACAATTTTAAATATGATTTTTAGAACTTTCACAAAGCAAGAGGATATTATAAAATAAAACTGTATAATAGAACGAATTTTCAAAAACTTTACAAAAATGAAGTATTTTGTAGATTTTGTTATTTAAATTCTTAAATTATGAATTTTACATTAAGCGAAATTAAAATATTTTCATTAAATTTAAAATTATCAATATGACTAAATTAAAAATATAAATCTTTCAAATATTTAGTATTTTCATTTTCATCAAATTTATCTAAATATTGTCAGTATATTTTAAAAAATTAAATTAAATTTCTTTGTTATAATAAATAGATTTGGAAGTTTTTAGTTTATTTTGAAATTTTGTTTCGTAACGATGACGAAATAACTGCTATTGCCTATATTGCTCTCAGTGCGAAAGCGCTTCTAGATATGTAAGAATTTTTTATTGATTTGAACATTTTTAAAGCTATATTGCAGTTTAATCATGGATTTCCAACTATATACACCTATCACAAATGTACACAAACAACGATATATTACTTTTGGATTTGTATCCAAAATGTTCCCCATTTGGATCACGTAGCACTTCTCCCTATTATCAAAATTTTATAAACAGTAATACACTATATGATGATGAAATCAGTCTGTCTTCTGTCTCTCCTTTACCATTTGATATACCTGATGACTTCGGTCAGTACAACGAAGCATTATTGACACAATTAATAGAAGAATTTAGTCAAGATCCACAATTCGAACACAATGAATTCGATTACCTTATCAAAGAAGATTATATTGATCATCACCTATTAGATGATTTAACCCCAAAACTTGAAGCTCAAATTCCTTCAAATGATAGAAAGCGCAAACAAATTATTAGAGAATATGATGTTTTAGACAGCGAAATTATTAATAAAAAATCGAAAAATGAATTAGTGAATAAAAGCAGTAACAATGATGCAGCCTTTAGATACCGACAAACGCAGAAGGTAAAAAAATCAAAACTAGAAGAAGATTTAAATGAGTCTGCTGTTGAAATGGTTAATGCTAAAAATAACATGTTAGAGATGCGTAAAAAATTAAATACTGTAAAAAATATTGTCAAAGATCTTTTGAAGGACAAGGGCTTTATTAACTAAAAATTGTATTATTGTACATATCAATTTAGTTATGTTATTTGGTTATTTAATAAATTATTAATTTGTGCTGTAAAATGTGGAATTCATTTTTATTATGTAATGTGTTGTTAATTTTTAAATATTTTTGTTTTATATTTCACTTATTTTTATTTAGTTACAAAAATAATTATGAAAACCAATTTTAAATGCGACGTTAAGAAATAAAGCAAATGCTTTTGTAGTTAACATACTTTCATCCAAAAAATGAAATTAACATTTTACTGTCATTAAATATTAAAAGTTCAATAAAATTTTGTGATCTAAATATATCCTTAACAAGTTTGCGGGGCGGATGTAATAAATTTTCTTATTAACAATTTCATGTCATAATAATTTTTTTTATTAGATTTAATTTATAAAAATTATTTATATATTAAAATGTAATATTTTTTATTATTTTGGCGGACATAAATTTTACACAATTTATAAAGGTCATTTCCAATGGTAATTGTATCCAATGGTTATTTTTTTTTAATTAAATCTATATCTAATGTTTAGAAATTAATAACTCATTTTTGAGGGTTAAGTTATTCATTAAAATTAAATAATTAATTGCTTGGAATTAAAAATATATTATTTAATAAATAGAAATTAGTAATAATTATTATAGCAGTTCTGTTTTTTCTAATTGAAAGCAGATTTTGTATTTCTTATAGAAATCGAGATAGAAAGACCTGCAGAAAATGACAAGTCGAATGGCCATTCAACAATCATAACTTTTTTTACTGACATGCTCATAAGATCAAATGAAACTGACAAACTTTCAATAGTCAACAACTTTGTCATACCGGCAATATTTATGTTCATAGTTCTGGGTTACACTTGACAGATAAAAATAGGCTTTATTTAGATAACACTAGGCACCTGATGCTAGGCAACGTTGGAACTGTGTTTAATTGAGTGGTATTCCGTAAAAAGACTATAACTTGTCTCACATACATGGGTTCAAAGGGTTGCCAATAAAAAACTTGTGCTTGATTTTTTTTCTGATTCCATCACAACATTAAGAGAACTTATAAAAGTTAAGCTTTATTAGACAGTAGTTCGTTAAAATCAGGATATTTATACAGTAATGTGTGCTATTGGGGAAATGAGCATTCAATAATTGTGCTATCGACATCGTCTCTTTCTGGTTGTGTCGACGGATCAATTTGATCTTTCCGGGCTTGAACCCGTCTGATTTTGTCTGCCTCCTCGTTGGAGAAGTTCGAGTCACTCTGAGTTGGGTCTGATCCAAAATCCAATGGATAAGTTATGGTTTCCATTTTGACTACTCATAAGTGCCTTTTCCAATGGGCTAGTATTAATCTTCTGGGTTTCCTGCTCGGATTTGTCAAGATTAGCCTATTCCTTTAATAAATGGATTTTGTGATGTCTACTGCTTCAATTCGAAACCAAGTCGCTTCCAATCTGTTACAGTGAGTTTTTAGGCTTTCTATTTGATATTTATGAATCTCTACTTCCTTTCGGGTCTCGGCTATATCTAAGAAAGAAAAATTAAAGTTTCATACATGTATAAGAATGAATTATACTGAATGTTTATTATTACTAATTGATATTTCAGTTTTAATGCTTTACTTCCTTCCAAAAATTCGAGTTACTCCCCATCCTTTCAGGTAAGATTACTTCACAACAATTGCACTCGATATTCAATAATGTTGTTATTTCATATTATTTATTTATTTACATAACATTTGATTTATTTAATAATAACAAGTAACGTGTTTAGATCAAAATCATTATCAGTATAAGCATGGCTTAAATGTTTCCATTTGAATCGAGTGTCTCATAAGATTTCTCTTGGCACAACCACTTTCGTCGGTGTCATCATTGCTAAAAGAATCGGATCATCGAACTTGAGTCGAATCGGATACATAAACGTATCCTCATCGAAACTCAGGTAATGCCAGTCTAAATTTCATGGTTCACTCGGGCGAGTTTCAGTAACCATTCCATTTCGCCTGCTCTCTTCTTTATGATGATACTTGAAAGTTCGACATCAGTTTCATATCGTTCTGGTCGGATTGACTTATCTATATCTCCTGAAGAAACCACTCAGTATCTGCAATCATAGAAGGTCTCCCTTAGAATAGCGGATGTTTGCTCTTACCCTGTTTTCATCGGATAATGATTGAATCTTCGAACTTCGTTTTGACTGATTACCCAAGTATGTTGGCAACGTCAGAGTTTCTTTATTAAATGTATTGATGCGTGCTATTTAATGGGGATTTTATAGGTCGTGATTGATTAGTGTTTATCGAAAATGTCACCGTTTTGTTTTGGACATACGATATTTCTATTTATTAACACGGCATTTGTCAGTAAAAAATCCTTTATGTATCATGAAAACTGTTGGGTTATTATTATTGAAAGTCGGTTCCCTCTGACTCTTCGTGTCCTTTTCAAATCAAATCAAATAAGAAAAAGTGCAAATAAAATTATTCTATGTTGGGTTATCACAGTTACAACTCAATCCGATTTATTTCAATGTTTTGCAATCACAATTTCACTGATTTATTTGCACCCTTCAACCACCGTATAAATTTGATTATCTTAGGGTAGGTTATCCAATGGATAATCACCATTTCTGATAGATAACTTTTACTTTACTTGGGTTTAGATTCTTCTTCTGACCTGACTACACTACTCGTTTGCTTCGACCTCTGGTCGTTTCGTGTTTTTCCCTTTTCCTTTTATACTCCTGCTCAGACTGTTTTCAGACAATTGTCAACATTTGCTACATTATTAAATTATTAAAAATAATTACTTCCCACAGACCACCTTAGTCGACATTTGTCAACAACGTTTGCTCCATTACTAAATTACAAATTAGGAAATAATTACCTCTCCATAGATCAGTGGCGCCCATTTAATATTGTTTAGGCCAATTTACCCTTTGATATTATTCCGTCTACACGCCGAGTTTTCCTCATCTCTCGGATTTTCCTAATCTCTCGGGTTTCCCATTGCCTCGGACTTCCCATTGACTCGGGCTTCCCATTAGTAATTAATTTTTTTAATTAATTTCTTTTTTTTGCCTTATGTTATTTTCTAGGGACCCCTCACTAAATTTTTATTATTATTTATGGATTCATCTCTCAATTTGGCGTTCAACCATACTAATTTCCCCCGATCAATACTACTTTCGAATTTTTGTAAATTTTTTAATTAATGTTGCACTTTTATCATTTTGGTGTTTTGTTGATTTTACTGTGCTTTTTTCGTAACCCCCAACAAAACTTAATGATCGCACCATTCCGCTTACCGATTGGCTCTTTATTCTCCACTGGATCTTTTGCTCGTCACAACTAATTAAGGTTTATGGGATCTGTAATCATTTTATTTTACCTTTTTCTCGCGAGGTTCTAGCTTATGTTTTACAAATCACAATTGAAGTCCCATCGTCTATTAATAATGGGGAAAATCAATAATCTCCGTTATGAGTTTTCGCTAAAGGGTTGGTAATTATCATTTATCATTATTATTATCATTTGTCTGGTCTGCAATGCAACAGTCTCATGGCGGATACTTATATTAGTAATAAATAATGAAATAATAAATTTATCATATATTTGTTATTAAAATTTTAAAACATTTTTAAAAATTCTAAAATATACACATTTAATTACATGTTGATAAAATTGAAATAAAAATAGACTGCGCAGTTTACGCATAAACGGTTCCGTAGTCATCACTGTTTGAAACGGGTCTGGATATATCTCTTACGCTACGAATATACAGTCCGTTTCCGCTTCTGTGACGGTTGTTTATTAATCTGAATTATTATGCAATAAATTTATAATTAAAGTTAATAAAGTACATACGAATATATGCTGAAATATTTCTTATATGTAATTATCATTGTAATCAGTAAAATTGAGACCCAAACCAATAGTCCTCCAATAAGAAGGAAAAGAGATAAATTCTAAAAATAACTTCATAAAATACAATTTTTTAAAAAATAATAAAAGATTCAAAGTTTCAAGAAAACAATCAACAGTGCAATTATCAATCCATATAAATTCTTCTAGGAAGGCTTCACTTGCAGTTTCTTTAGCACACATAACCTCCACAAACTTATACTTATAAACGATTGATTTCCTTAATGCTCCGTAAACCTTTGCTTCACCTGGAATAGTACCATACCTCACTTACTTTTATATTAACGGCAATATTGTTTCTACAGTTTTATTTACGATCAACGTCATAAAATCCTTTCCAGGAGTGTATGAGCATCCTATAATCCCCAAAGACCAGTGCTGAGTTTTAGGGGGTCTATTTGTATAATTTCATCTATTTATACGTTTATACCTGATCATCTTAAAATAAATGAGTGATCTATGTCAAATTCGGTGATATTTTTTGGAAATTTGGAATTACAGTTTTAACAAACTCGATTCATTTATTTTATCGTGTTTCGTATTCTTACTGAACTGTAAATAATAAGCTTGAATTTTTTAATATTGACCTTTTTTGACCTTTACGATCAAATAAAGGTTGGTCCAAGTTTTACAGTGTTTAAAAATATTCAAGAATGGATGTTGATTTAAAGTTTTGATGACGGCTCCACCTTAACTATTTCACTTATTTCCAACTCATGCTCCAGACTCGACTCCCGAGTCCTGGTTGCAATATATGCAATAAAGTAATTGACACAAGAAAAATAATTTACATAATTAATTTGTATCTATAAACAATAGTAGGAACAGTCCTTAAAACTTCTGCTCGTTATCTTGACAATAAAATTACAAATTTAAAAAGTTTTTCAAAGTTTTTTTACAATTCAATATAATAAATTGATCTATAGTCGGAATGAAATTAAATGAAATTCAAAAAGAAAATAAACAAATGAAAGATAAACAAAAAATAAAAGACTTTTCTGATAAAATAATTAACCAGAATTCCTAAACATAACAGGAAAATCAAATTGGATCAAGGGAGAACTGAAATATACAAACAATGAATGCTATTATGATTATTATTATTATTATTATTATTGCATTTTATTTTATTTTTTTTATTTTGACAGTGATAACAAATAAAATTACGATTGTCTATTCTACTTATGGAATGGTTTTCAAATCTATTAACTAAAAATACTTTTCTTAAAAATTAAAAGATGACGCCAGTAGGTAGTAGTGAGCTCTCGAAGACTCATCATTTATACCCCATTGTTTGTGCAGTGGACATTAAATAAGATCCTAAAATTTCGTGTCCCAGCGTGTGTGTGCGCACGGGACATTTAATAGAAACCTTGAAATTTTTTAAAAATACATATATTTTTCTATAAATTTTTTCAAAAATTTTTATGAATTTTAAAACAAGCAAATTGTTTCTATCCCTCGTGTATGTGTGTGTTCAAGGGGCATTTAATGGCATCTTCAAAATTCAAAACCGTTAAATTATTATCATCATTATTATTATTATTATTATTATTATTATTATTATTATTATTATTATTATTATTATTATTATTATTATTATTATTATTATTAATTTTATGACAGATAATTTTTGGTAAAATATTTTATAAAATATTTAATAGCATCTTTTACTTTGAAAATTCATAACCGTAAAATTATTATTATAATTATAATTATTATTATTAATATTATTAATATTATTAATATTATTATTATTATTATTATTATTATTATTATTATTATTATTCTCCTAAATTTACTCTTATAATTTTCAAAATTTATCGATATTATTATTATTTATTTATTTCTAATTTATATTATAATTTTCACAATATTATGCGAAAATTAAATATTATAATTCTCACAATATTATTTTTCAAAATATTATCTTTATTACTGAGGCACAAAGTTATTTAATTAATTAAAATTTAATGGTTATCAAATAATATAGGTACATTATTAAAAACAATAAAATTGAAGGCAAAGGAGGACAAGATGAAGCGCATGCTTTATTATTGCCTGGCCTATTGAGCAGTGACCAAATACCTGTTATATATTATAATATTTATATAAATAATATTTTAAAATTAATTAAAAGTATTTAAATATTTTTTTAAGTGTTTATTTTTTAGAAAATTAAATTAATATTAAAAAAAATAATTTGTTTAAATTATAAGTTAATTCATAATTCATAGAGTTTTTTATTTGCCTTATTTTTTAATTAAATAGTTGCCAAATTTATTTAATTATTTATTTCTTAAAAATGATTGTATTCCTTGTAGCAGTTGTATTTTATAAACCCGTTTCAACTGACTAGCAACTTCTATAATATAATGAAAAAATCAATAATGTTATATTACAGAGATATACATACTTACCTGTGTGGATATGTAATTTGTTCGAATGAATAACAACTTATATTATGGGAAGGAAGAAATTTGAAGAATTTTTTTTAACACACAAACATAATACATAGTTAATAATTCATACAAACTTTCGAAACGTAGAAATGTCAAGATAAATACCAACTCTATATATTATATTTTAAACTTTTTTTAGACAATTTTTTTTAAAATGGAGGCAAAAATTTTTGAAGAAAATTCCGATAACAAAACTTTGAGTTGTCGACAATGCTCAAGAACTAGATTACAAAGATGACCAATGTATGTGGCATTGCATTCATTACATGTAAATTGATAAACAATATCTGAACACAATCCAACCAGAGTTTTTGACTTATTAATAAACATATTGCGTGAGTTAAACTAATTGGATATTTATAATATTAAAAATAATAATAAATTTTCGTTATTGACGAAATATCATTGATAAATTCATCTTTTATCACAAATATAACATTCTGTCACTATATGATAATAACCAAGTAACATAAAGGATAAAAAGTACAGGACTTTCGTATTTCATCAGATTTATTTAAAAAAACGAACACAAACTAATAATTGATACTTTATTATAAACTTTGGATGAAGGGGCAATGATATATAGAATTCATGATTAAGTTAATTAGTTATTTTCAACATTTCTCAAAGAGAAAAAAATCCAAAAATTGTGATTTAGCAGTTTCTATGGAGGGCGGATAATTGTAAGAAAGATCAGATAAATTTTCTCAAATATAATAAATAATAAATTTGTTTTACCACACTTACATTTCTATTGTCCGAATCACGCACAATCGAGGTTGCTGATTGATTGTAAGCAGTATAATGCATAAACCATTCAGATAAATTATATGTAATGCCTAAATAGTAATAATAATAATAATAATAATAATAATAATAATAATAATAATAATAATAATAATAATAATAATAATAATAATAATAATAATAAAATTAATAATAATAATAAAATTAATAATAATAATAATTTGTAAAATATTAACCACTAAACATGAAACTAACCAAATGCTCCCACAAAGCGTTCACAATTATTGCGTTTCTGCGGATTTCCGACGTTGATTGTGATTGGATGAGCTAATAAACTGCCGATAATTGTATTGATTTGATGTCCGTCTGATATCTGGTATGGTAAATAATTAATATTTATTACATTACAATAACCTTTATGATTATTTGTTTTTTACTGAATTCGATAAACAAATTATTGATATCATTCAATAACAATTTATTTGTTTTAATTATTGTTGGAGTGGGGCTTTCATTATTATTATTATTTTCATTATTGAATCGTCTCACGGAAGCATAATTAAACATATCCACTGCAACCTGGATAACTTGTCCTCCACTTCCATAAATCAATAATCAATCAATCAATATATTCCAATCTCACTTGAAATCGATTTCCAATAAACAATAATTTCTGGAATAGATTTGTTTCCATGCAAAATTAATTATCGATGAACGATGATTGGTCGGTGGAATGGATGAGCGCTTGATCAATGATTGGTTATCTGCTGTACTCACGAGCATTTCTGTTTAATAAATACAAATGATATTTTGTTTGAATTATTGACAATAAAATAATTAATTAAATAGATTACCGATTTGTGTACAATATTTCTCATTGAGAATAGGCAATGAACAATCAAACATGTGAATTGGTAAGTTGGTCATTAAATAGCCCCCTTTATTACAGATGTAATTTGTTATGGAGTTTACTTCACAAGACTTCAAGAATTTTGCTCCATTTTGTTGCATTGATACCGGACGGAGATTGGAATAAAAATATTCAAGGCAACCATTTAAATGTGATTTGCTGGGATAATACGTTTTGTTATATCCATCATATGGTCCGATATTTCCCATGAAAATAAATGTCTTTTTTGAATATTTGAGAAAACCTTTCGGAATCGGCATACTTAAAAACACTAAAAATATGAATTAAATTATTATGAATTCTTTTTTCAGGTGAATTTTTGAATAATTTTTTTTGAAAATTAAATTAACATAAATCTCAAAAAATATTTAAAAACATTAAATAAAATTATTATGTATTTGCTGAAATATAGTAAAATTAGAAAACGATAATTCCAATTTGTATATATTTCATTAAAATAATCTAGAATGTAAATAATTTTTACTATCCTATCTGAAGATGACAGACAAACTATCGAAATATATCGTAAAATGTGTGTTGAGTGACACTTTCTTATAAATCATTACCTTGTTATATTATTTAGACAAAATATAACATTTATTTTACTGTTTTTAAAATTTAAAAGGCTTATTTGATTCCAATCTGTTAATCTTTGCATATACTGAGGTCCAGTAATGTTGAAAATATCCTTTCTTTTACTAATAATCACATGAAGATGAGTTTTGAGTTCATGCTTGATTGACCCTTTCATTCTTAATATTATTCAATTAATAATAAATATAATAATATACAGGCATATATTGTAAGAGAAGGCTTCGAAAATATGTTAAATGTGATAAAGATTCTCGAGTCATTATTTTCTTCAGTGAATTTTATTAACAATTGGGCCTGGCTATCAATGGCGTAAAGAACTATTCCTTTGGTTTCTCTAACATGTAAAGAAATATTCCAAACAGATTTTACAAGACTTTCCGTAAGTTCCTGATAAATATAACCGGAAGAAATCTGTATATTATTAATAATTACTATACAATATAATTAAATATGAAATCATGAAAATATTATTACCGGAAAAAATAATAATAAAGATCTTCATCAACAATAATATTAAAAATAACAGCATAAATTTATTTGAATAATTTATGAATAAATTATTCGTTATTTATAAAAAAATTATCCAATCAAAACAAAATAATTTCATCTATTATTTTTATAAACAAACAAATGATATAAACACGAAAATAAAATTACATTTAAATATAAAATTATTATCAGTTAATTAAAATAACTTTCTGTAAACTTTATAGATGTTTAGCAAAAACAAAAAACATTCATTATTTATTTGATTAGGACCGATACTTCTAGGTGCATAAATTCTAGTATGTTTACCCATAAATTGAGGTCTTACAGAAGATATCATTAATTTATAAATGGGAAAAGTTTACACGCTTAATTGAAAAAAGGTAAAAGAAATCATGAAGCCATATAAATAGAATTCATAAATAGAAAATAAATTAAATCACCTTATTTAAAAAGAAGTTCTCAGCAGTCACTAACTATTTCAAAAGCAAAATAACCAAGAGATTCTATTTTTTTATTAATTGTCTTAAAGTTTGGAAATTTTCAGATGTAAAAACTTTTTATAATCATTTTACAACGAAAAACTTTATTATTAAAAATTTAATTTATGGAAAATTAAACCAGAAATTATTTATTTCTGAAGCTTTTTTTTAAAAAAGAATTGATTATGAATTTTTTTGCATTAATTTTTGGCATTTTTTTTCAAGTTGTTTTAATGATGATTGTTAAATGTTGGGGTATTACGAAAAAAGCACAGTAAAATCAATAAAACACCAAAATGATAAAAGTGCAACATTAATTAAAAAATTTACAAAAATTCGAAAGTAGTATTGATCGGGGGAAATTGGTATGGTTGAACGCCAAATCGAGAGACGAGTCCAGAAATAATAATAATAATTTATTGAGGGGTCCCTAGAAAATAATATAAGACAAAAAAAGAAATTAATTAAAAAAATTAATTACTAATGGGAAGCCCGAGTCAATTGGAAGTCCGAGGCAATGGAAAACCTGAGAGAAGAGGAAAACCCGGCATTTAGACGGAATAATATAAAAGGGTAAATTGGTCTAAACAATATTAAATGGGCGCCACTGATCTATGGAGAGGTAATTATTTCCTAATTTGTAATTTAGTAATGGAGCAAACGTTGTTGACAAATTTCGGCTAAGGTGGTCTGTGGGAAGTAATTATTTTTAATAATTTAATAATGTAGCAAATGTTGTTGACAATTGTCTGAAAACAGTCTGAGCAGGAGTATAAAAGGAAAAGGGAAAAACACGAAATGGCCAGTGGTCGAAGCAAACGAGTAGTGTAGTCAGGTCAGTAGAAGAATCTAAACCCAAGTAAAGTCAAAGTTATCTATTGGATAACCTACCCTAAGATAATCAAATTTATACGGTGGTTGAAGGGTGCAAATAAATCATTGAAATTGTGATTACAAAACATTGAAATAAATCGAATTGAGTTGTAACTGTGGTAAAGTGCAAATAAAATTATTCTGTGTTGGGTTTGCTTATTTGATTCGAAAAGGACATGAGGAATCAGAGGGAACCGACTTTCAATAATAATAACCCAACATAAATAAAGATTGTTTAAATAATATATTTGAATAAATTTTTATTAAACTTTTTACTTTAATAACGATATCTAGTGGAGTTTAGGAATTACAATTTCTTAATGTATTATAGCAGGTATTCCCAACCTTGGTTACGCTGGCAAGCAGTTACCGGTACGCGAATTATCTTACTATATTAAACAAAAATCTATTAAAATCTGTTTTGCGAAAAAAAACATTCATACAATAACCCATACATTTTAATATTTTACAATTTCTTATCCATTGAGTCTGAGTTCTACTAAAAATTGTGTTTTGTGTTTCAATCATCATTAACCCTAAAAGCACAACTATTTTACAAGCGTTAGCGAACAACAGTGCTTCTGAGTATCTATGACATATTTCTTTGTATCTTGATAATAATTAGACTCAAATAATTTATTAAATGACAAACATTTTTTTATTTACATAAAAATAAAAAAGATAAATCAATAAAAAAAAATATACATATATATATATATATATATAAAATAAAAACATAATTCAAAAAAATATATACATATGTAAACATAATAACATATATAATTACATATATCTATTGGTTTCCACTTTCTTGATTAACCATATATTATTACTACTTCTTTGTTCGTATATTTTAAAATCTGGTCACAGACGGTCTCATCAATAAACATTTTGAAGCTGCTACAAGAGCTATCCAGTGATTTTCCTGGTGGAAGTACAGCTGTATCAAGTTTCCCCTTTACTTTATTGCACGATTTTGAGCGGGAACTTTCATATAGTTAGGCCATCCACTCAGTTCCATCTTTACCGTTATATTTTTTGTTATTCACAGGTATATCAAACTGTTCGTTTTCATCTTCCGATATTTCATCTTCTTCATTTGACATCTCCATCACAAGTTCAATTTCAGAATCTGATGCTTGATTAGATTCATCTTCAAGTAAATCAACTTCATCGTCAGTCCAATTCTCTATATCCTCTTCTAGTTCCATTTTACTCAATGGGACGTTGACCATATTTTTACTTTTCAAAATGTTTTCTAATTGTATATAAAAATGTAAACTTAGAAAATAATAACTAACTTACCAATTTTATCAATAAAACGGGATACCAAAATTATGCAATCGGCTATTCAAACGAACTTATACAATTTTATCCATGAAACTGAATATCAAAATTCCAATCGGCTATTCAAATAAACTTATACAATTTTATCAATGAAACGGGATACCAAAATTCCAATCGGCTATTCAAACGAACTTATACAAAAAATTATTTATACACTGTCAAACACCTTTTATATTTTTTGCTTGCAAATGCGCCGATTGACTGCTCAGCCTTCTATGATTCAAGCGATAGCGTTGGTGTGCAATTATCTATATAGTGATTGACACTGTTAATATGCTAGCTCCATAAGCACTGTTGTCCGTTTGTGCGATTTTTTTAATGAAATTTAATTATATTACATTACCGAGCTAAATATTTTGGCCTGCTTTGATTTTTTATACTTAAATATTGAAAATTGACGAATACAAGAAATTTTAGAAAAATTTAATAAATATCAATAAAGTTATCAGTAATTTGAATTCAAATAGAGACTAAAAGGCTCTGTTGTGCTTTTTAGGGTTAAATTAATTGCATATTATTAGTTGATAGTAATTGTATTATTACCAGATATTAAGAACCTGTTAAGGTAAGTGTATTAAATTCAGGAGATTTATTTAAAATGATTTTTTATATATCCTAATTTATGTTAATAAATTTTTGGCTTGGATCTTCACCTTAAACTGACAAACATTGAGCCCGATATTTCTTTAGTTAATAATAAATAGGCCAATCCTTCTCACTAACTATTTTTAAGTCATAATTATATTTTATTTATATGTTTAGCAGTACAAATCTCCATTGTCTTTTATACCCCATTAAAAAAATTAGGTTTACCGGTATGCCATCAAATGGTTTACAACGTGTAGATACGGTACTTTGAAAAGGTTGGGAGCCCCTGTACTAGAGAAAGAACGTGATAATACCTTTGTTGATCCGGATGTATAACAACCTTGAAGATCAAAATTTCAACCTTAAAAAAAGATTCCGAAGAAATTGATTATTTAATTCAACAAATTTATTGTATGAAGATGTTAAGTCTTGATGCAAACGATACAGACAGCGATAACACTTTAGAAAAATTAAACAAGGAAATAAAGAGACAAAATGGATATGTTAAAAGCTGTTGCTAAATTAGAATCCAATTTGAAAATATTAAACCATAAAATTACTGATTAGAAGCAATACGTTTTAGCCCCCACAGATAGCCATCCAAGAATTAGGATGTATATCCGGCCACCAAAAGTGGCAATATAATTATAATTTATTTATTAAAATTCCAGTTTAAACGTTTCTAGAAAATCAAAAAATGATGAAAAATTACTTGAAATTATGGGAAATATTGAAAAATACATTAAAAAAATGGAATTTATATGCGAAACAATAATTTTAAAGTAAAATATTTTTTAATATTCATGACATTGATAAAGAGTGATCGAAGTCACAGAATAGAGATAAAGTTACAGCAATAACATAAAAAAATTTCTGAAATTATGTGTGAATGAAAAAATTTTAAAAAACTTTAGAATCTATATTTAAATAAAAATCTCATATTTTTAAAAAAAGCGTAAATAACCTGAAATTCATATTAAATAAGAAAAAAATATTATTAATATTTAACAATTAAAAATAAAAAAAATCTTTAAAAGGTATAAATTTTATGAAAAATACAACTTGTCATTTCTGATGATAATTTATGAAAGCTGGTGTAGTACTCAGACACAGTGGTGACAGTGAAATGGGTTGGGGGAGGAGCTCGAACCGCATCAAGTGACACCCAACCCTAGTGGCAACACTGTTCAGACAAGCTGTTATTATTGTAACACAATTAATAATAACAAACTACTAACACGTAATTTTATTAAAAAATTTATATTTTTTATATAATATTTTTAAAAATTATAATTAGAAGAGAAAAAATTAATTTAATAAAATAACTTTAAAACATTAAAAGAAAACTGATTTGATTAAATTAGAAATTTCGTCAAAATAATTTAAGTTATTACATTTTTATCAAATAATTCATGATTTTAGACTGTTTTTCTACTACTTGAATTATATTTATATTCAATTTATCACTTTCGATAAAAATATCAAGATTCGATAGGATATTAATACATTTGAATGAATGATATATAAAGTATGAAAGGTCACATAGT
The DNA here is from genome assembly GCA_022537955.1 of Schmidtea mediterranea. Lineage (NCBI taxonomy): Eukaryota > Metazoa > Platyhelminthes > Tricladida > Dugesiidae > Schmidtea > Schmidtea mediterranea. The sequence continues at coordinate 41,331,819 of CM039682.1, forward strand.
GATCTAAATAAAGACTACTTCCGGATCAAAGGACGTTAAAATTTTTATTGAAATATTTGTTCAGATCTTCATATTTTGAAATGTTTTAGGGCTGCATTTAAGCAATATATGGTTCTTATACTAAATGCGTTAAGAGCTATGTTGAATGTATTCAATTGCTAACACCTCTAAAAATTATTCTACTGGCATCACATCTATTAAATTTATTTAATTTATTCATAAAGGAAATTATTCTGAAGAAATACATTTTTAATTCTTTTCACTTTAATTTTTTTTATTTTGGTAGTTTAGTGAATGATAAACTAATTAGCAGGCATAAATGGTTGTTAATCTATTTGCTTATGAAAATAAAAATAAATTTGATTAGAAAAAATATTTTTAAATTAATTTCTTGTAATTAAATTAAAATATATTACTTTCATAGTACTTAGAACAAATTATTAGACTTTTAAAATTAAATTCCTAAAGACCTTTGAAAAAAGTTAATATATAAAATAATATATATTCAATTATCATTCACCACATTACTAAAAATCAAATAGTTACGGATCAATCACTAAATAAGTTGAATTTCTGATAAAGCTTCAAAACCTACACAGAATAGGTACTAGTCAGTGATGTTGTGCTAAATTTTTTACCGGAACGCGTATATATAATTATATAGACAGGGCCGATCCAGGGTAGACGACTGCTTTGTGCGGTCTCATGTCCCAAATTTGACGACGGGGGGAGATTTCCCACTATTTTCGCCCGTCGCCAGGATCGGCCCTGTATATAGTATAAAAAGGAAAGGAAACGAAAATCATTACGAAACCTATTTTGTGTATATGTATATATATATATATATATATATATATATATATATGTTTATTAGAATAATAGGAACTTTTAATAAAAATTAGTTAAAAAATTATAAAATACGCATATTAGATACTCAAACAATATTGCAGAAATATTTCTAACAATACATGAAATCAATACGTCAGCCAATTCTCGTTATCAGAAATCATCTTTAGTTCCGGAGCGTTCCGGCTCGACAACACCACTGGTACTAGTGCACTGATAGATACTGATAACATAAACTGAAAGTTCAAATATGTATGTTTAATTGACAATTACAAGTGATTGGTGTAAAATATTGGTTTTCGTAAAAATTATACATCCTTAAATTATGATAGCTGGGGAAATAGAATTTGAATAATGCAGTGATAAATTTTAAATAAAATTGATTAATGTTGTAAAGATTATTGTTTGGACTTTGAATAAATTTTAAAATCAAACTTTCAGCATATAAGCAAAGTGATAAGAAAATATTAGTTTTTGAGTAATAATTAATAAAACCTATTAAGGTTTGATAAATCGTTGATTAAATTTGATAATATTATTGAATAAATTTTTAAATAAAACCTTAAGCCTCCAAGTAAAGAAAATAGTACTTGTTTGGTGAAAATTAAGAAAATGCATTGTATGTTCTCTTTATTGATTGTACACGCAAGATATTAAAAAAAACGATAACTATTATATTTTTTATTCTTGATTCAAGTTCTGTAAATAATCGTAAATATTTAAATTATTCAGAAATTTTTCAATAAAAAAGGCATTTTATGAATGATCAAGGAATTTTAAATACTAGCAAATTCAAATTTTTAAGTTTACTGAAATACAACATTTATAATAAAATCATGTAAATAATAACTTGAATATAAATAATTTTTTCTTTTTATCAAATAATATGTCAAAACTGTTGTTTTATCGCATATTTTAGAAATTTTATTCAGATAAAAACAATATCATCACAATTAACCATTTTTTTCAGTTTCTTATTGATATAATCTGATTCTCTCAAAATCTAGCATCAATTTTCCTAAAATATCCTCTTCTTTAAGCATTGATATTCACCCGAACAAATCTATTTAAATCTCCTTAAAAGATTACAAATTCTTCATTGCCGCCAGATATTCTTGGGGCATTTTCAGAGTAACGACCTTTTTTTTTATAAGTCAAATAACCAAAACCCAACACAGAATACGTTTTTTGATTTCTGACAAACTTACAAACTGTCAAACTATTTGAACTTTCATTTCAGAAATTCATTTGTTTAACCTATTGGTAATCGTCCTGTCTGGAACGTTATTTTGATTTAAATGTATATTCTAAGTTAATTTTTTAGCTTCACCAACCTTCACTCGATTTGCTTCAAGTAATTCTTTTCGTGTAATTTTCTTCGAAAAATTGCCCATTTGTAGCTCTTTATTTATTCTTTTTTTAAAGAAAAGTATTTTAGTTGTTGTTCGGTTTTAATAGCTTTTAAACTCAAGGGCTTACCAAACACTCAATTTACCCGATCGGTTCTTGGAACAATTTATCTGAAACTAATTTAGTCATCTGAAACGAGTAGTCATTTCCGTTTTCAAGTTCTTGATCACTGTCGACTGAGGAAATTGATTAATATTAGTAATCGCAATTTTGTGTTAAATGATAAAAATCTATTTGATAAAATTTATAAAATCGAAATGTTAACAAAATTTTATATTTATTTTAAAAATTTGGGAGTTAGAAAACAGAGTTTACCAGTTATAAATAGAGAACAATTTTAAAATAAAAAATTTATGATTTAAGTTTGTTATAACAAATCAATTTAGATAGATATCGTTTCGATAGCAATATTACCTGATGATGACAGTGAGTCTGTCGAAATATATTTTAGTTTAAAATATTTGTTAGATTGGCTTTTTCTATTATTGTTATCATTATTATTATTATTATTTTTATTATAAATTATTATTATCTATTATTATTATTATTATTATTGTTATTATTATTATTATTGAATTAAAATATTTCACAAAAAAACAGAAAGTAAAATTTTAATTTTGGTCTGATAATTGTTAAGATCAAAAACAAAGGCAAAATCTGCCAAAATATATATTATTTTTAATTCGAAATATAAAATGTTCAAAATATATCAACGGCTCACAGTCTTTTGACCATCAGTTTTTACCAATAATGCTCACTTGGTTCACAAGATATCCGTTGATGCATTCTGTTTACCCCTCTTACAAAAAACGAATTTAAACAAATAAAAATAAAAAATAATCAGGATCAAACTGAGTCAAAATTGTCATTAAATGACGGCATTTACTAACATTAGGCTGAATTCTTTACACACAGTCCTGCTCTTCGTATACATTTCTGTAAGGAACATTTCATACATTTATTACAAAGGAAATATTTACATGTTTGAAACGGGTCTCTTTTTAGCTCTGGTTTTTATACAATAAATTGCAAAAGCTATTGATGAGGTGGATAAATATATTATTATCAGTGAATATATCAGAATATTGTGAATATTCTAAAATGAGAACAAAATAATAATTATAATAATAATAATTGGTGAATTCCATCATCTTTTTAATTAATTTATTATCGATTGCAACAAGGCCCACGAGGATGCAGAGACATCGCAGCTGTGGAAGAACCCCGATCGACAGATCCAATTGTGATTTTTTATTGAATCGATTCAGATGGGTTGATGTTACTTGATTGAGGAATGAGAATGTTTGCGTCAGAATTTGCCCAGGCTTTTCCATTTGATTGTTCACTATGACCTGAACCCAACGCTGCCAATAAATATCCCAAAACTAGACAATCAAACAGAAGGTTATGATATTCATTCATAGAGCATTCTTGAATATTTGTTGGGATTTTATCAAGTGCAGTTTCAATACGACTTGGAACTGTAGCATTTAACATATCCATCCAACGAAAAGTTTTTCCTGCTTCACTTTTATCGAATTGTGCAGCTTAAGGAGAAACAATATGAGATATAATTCCAACTTGTGGTTTAAGAGTAGACAAAGCTTCTCGAGCTGTGTTAGTCTCTTTGGTTATACGAGTCACAACTCTACACGAAACATCGTATTGATAAAGAGCGTAAGATAATTCGCATTTAAGAGCCTGGTTCTCTTGTTTCATGATAAATTGTTGAAGCACCAAAGCATTCTATTCATCATGAAAAGATTTCAATAAGGCTGGAATGGATGTAAAACTGGGTGGTTTCGATTTCACGTGCATTAGAACTCTAAGTTCAATCAAATCATCTCCAGAAAACTGTACCCCAGTGACTGGATTTAAATCACTGGTTGTTAAGTATTCATCAATTAAGCCTTTTTCATAAACAGGCCTTGATAATCTATTAAGAACTAGAACTTCAGGAATTTCATTATAAATCGAACATATTAACAACATTTTGAACGGTTTAAAGTCAAAATTTATTTTTTAAATTACACCTTTTTATTCTTAAATTACACTTACAAATTACAAAACTACAAAATTTCAATTTTTTATAATTTACCCCAAATATTAAAACACAATCTTTTTTTCCAAAATCACAAATTTCCAATTAATATATAATAAAAAAATGTTGATTCTTTTTCATTTACTTTATGTTAAATTCTTTTTTTATTTTTCTATCATTATTTTTATCATTAATTTTATTATTGTTGTTACTTGGAGAAAAGACTCAAATTTTGAATCCATTCTCCAAGTTACTAAACAACATGGGGCTAAGGGGACAGACTAACCAAATAATAATAATAATAATAATAATAAAAATAATAAAAATAATAATAATAATAATAATAAAAAAATAATAATAATAAAATAATAATAATAAAATAATAATAATAAAATAATAATAATAATAAATAATAATAAAAATAATAATAATAAAAATAATAATAATAATAAAAATAATAATAATAATAATAATAAAAAAATAATAATAATAAAATAATAATAATAATAATAATAATAAATAATAATAATAATAATAATAATAAATAATAAAATAATAATAATAATAAAAATAATAATAATAATAACAATAATAACAATAATAAAATAATAATAATAATAATAATAATAATAATAATAATAACAATAATAACAATAATAAAATAATAATAATAATAATAATAAATAATAATAATAATAATTATACAATCACAAAATATTAGAATTGAATTTATGAATAAAATAAAGCTCCAATCAAACATATATATTATATTACAATATATTTCGACAGACTCACTGTCATCGCCAGGATGATATGAACCATGTAGAATAAATTACTTTAATTAAAAAAAAAATTTTCTTTTTACTTAAAAAAATATTTTACTAAAAATTATAAATTCTGCTTTTATAAATATCAAGTTTTAAAAAATTTATTCTTTAAAATTTTATAAAACCGAGACTTTAACAAAATTTAAATAAATTCTCAATAAAATATCTTAAAATTTTAAACAAATCTATTTTACATTTTTTTCATTTTGCATCGCCAAATTGCGTTTACTAATATCAATCAATTCGCTAAGTCGACTGCGATCGAGAACTCGACAGCTGAATTGACGGGTAGTCATTCCAATGTATGCGGCATTGCACCCATAACATATATTGACATATATGTTGAACCTGAATGTGGATGAATTGACACAATTCAATTGGAGCACTTTTTGCTAGGTAAAGTTTAAAAATAATCTCAATATTTTCAACACTTTCTATCAGTTTATGTAAGATTTGAATTGCTCCTTCTGGCAAGATCAACACCATTATCAACCAATTCGGAGTAAATAATTCCACAGACTATGGATAATTGATAGTGCTGACTGGTATTGGTTCGTGGATGGAAGCGTTTAACGTTTGAAAGTTGTACTCCATGGAATTCCAGCAGTTTATGGAATGCCAAAAATGGAACTATTTGAAATAATGAAGACAAGACTTGACTGATAAAATATAAGGATTACAAAATGAAGGTTGAAAGTGATTTAAAATTTCTTACAATGTTTGCTGGAATGCAACAGGGCTATACTAAGTTTTGTTGTTTTCTATGTTTATGATATCGTCGCGATAAGCGTAATAGTTATATACCAAATGAATGACTATGAAGAACAGCCAAAGTTCTTGAAGGAGATTTATCAAATTTAGTTCACTTGTTAACCAAGATGATATCTTGCTACCCAAATTGCAATTAATTAGCAGTTTATCTCAACAGGTGGTCCGTGGAAAATTTCCTTTATCAACGCCTTGAAACTTGAATTTGTAAAGGCTTTCTTAGTGTTTTTTTAGTTATTTTTAAGAATTTTAATGAGTTAGTTGTATTATGTGATTCGACGGGCGGTGACTGACTGGACAGTAGAAATATTAAAAGTTTATGTTTGCGACTATTATTATTATTTTTTGATATTCAATTATTCATCATTGTTTATGTGAATAAATTAAATTCAGAGTAAATGAATAAATTTGGTAACACTAACAGATTCTGGAACATAACTGGGACCGGCAGCGTTCATATTCCGGTTCCGGGATCTCGTGAAATCTGAGGAATCGTATTGGAAACCTGTTGCATAATCCATTAACCAATTACATAATGCAAATATTCAAACCCAGAATTCCTTCAAAGGTTCTGCAAACTTTTTCATTACGGGATTTTCCGACATCGATTTTGATTGGTGCGCCAACTGAATCCGTAATAAATTTATAAATCCGGATCCCGTTAAATACCTGCCATTACAATATTAAAACAAATGAAATTGTCGCACACTCATCAAGTCACCTTGACCATAAATTCTGAGATTCCGAATGCAATGGATAATTTATTTATTTTATCCAATGAAATTCTATCCAATAATTGGAAACGCGGACTAGTACTGGCATCAGTACTGTACATGACCATGCAAATAGCATTAATATTATTGACAGTAAATGTGATGGTGCCATATCTAGAATATGTCCATGACAATCAATCTATCCCAACACAATCTCACCTCAATTTGATCTCCATCAAACAAAAGTCTTTCGAATAAAGTTGCTTCCAAACTAAAGATATCCTTATTGTTTTATTATAATTATAATTGCCATATCTGTGATATGATTGGTTGGATTGTTTATAGACGGGCAATTCTGAAAGTATTCATTGATTAATATTCCATTTAATATTCAATTATAATTTATGAATTGCTCACCGATTTGATCGCAACGGTTGACATTGATTCCTGGCAAGGAACAATCATACATTTGCACATTTATTGATCTGGATGATCGCGCTGTCCGATTTTCGGTTTCTTCCGTCACGGTCTGACTGGTGCATGATGGGAAAATGTGATTTCCTTGATTCTTCAATGCGATTGGTTGATTATTGAAATAGAAATATTCAACACAACCAATCAATTGTTGTTTTAATGGATAAAATGATTTATTATTGTAACCGAGATACGGTCCAATATTTCCCATCCAGATGAATGTTTTGTTCGGGGCTTTGTAATAATCTTTCGGTACCGGGAATTTATGGAGATCATCTGTAATATGAGATTTTGTTTAAATGCACCACAATATTGAAAGGAGCTAAACGTCTCATATATCTTTGGAAATGGTCTAAACGAATTTAGGTTGTCTGGTTTTGCTACAAGAAACTTGGAGTTGTCATTTGCAATAAAAAAATTTATAACTCTATGTGACAAATATAATTTAGTAGTGAGGATTACAACATTTCAATTAATTGAAAACTTTTCCTCGGTGGTAAAGAATAGATAAAATTATTATTATTATTATTATTTATATTATTAGTATTTTTAATATCCTTATTATAAATCCTTCAATGAATTATAGTTCCAAAGGCATTCCACTCATCTATTATACGTATTCCTCACGATAGTTCTTTCGTCAGTAAACCACAAAATCAAAAGGGGGGATCAAATTCATTTCAAAGGTTTAATTTAAATGAAAATGAAAATAATTACTTTCATCAATGACAGAAGAAGTCAAGTTCATTGCGTTTTTGCAATTGAGGATCATTTCTCCGGATCCGAGACTGATCAAAACCGTCAAATGATTGATCGGTTCAGTCGTGCAGTGGGCTGGAACCCGAAAGGATCAAGTAATATATTCATTTCATTGGAACTTACTAGTGTACCGGGTTCTAGAGGCCGTGTAATATAAAGCAATTGTTCCATTTTGATTACCTGAATGTAATTTAATTATAAGACTTTCATTCGCATTGGTGGCGTATAAAAGTATTCCTCCGAAATTTTTGGTGAATAAGGAAAGATTCCATTTTGAATATGTTAGGTTGCCATTCAATTCGTGATAAATGTAATCAGAGGTGCTGGACAGAGGCGAGAATAGGATTATTGCTGCTAGGACGCTCCAACACTTAAGGATAGAGGAATATAGAGGACATTCAATCATAACAAGGCGCAAACTGTGAGATTATTAGCGAACATATCGTCAACTAAATCCAGTTTTACACACCGGGTATCCATCATTTATATTTTTAGAATTTCATGTTCAAAATTAAAAACGAACTTTGATCGGTATTTATTAAAATCACACAGTCACACCTAGTCATATATTGAATTATTCGTTAGCTTTCTATTCAATTTAAACAAAATTGGTTATTTATCAGAATTATTAATGCATAAATTAAATATTATTAAATGTTGGTATTACACATTCTACCCAAATTAAAATATTTATTCACTTTTTACCCAAAGTAAAATATTTATTTATTTTTTAATTTTTTTTAATTTTTCCTGTATTTTTAATCAAAATTTATTATTTATTTTATATTTAATAAATTTTTCTTTTTTTTTATCTTATTGATTTTTATTACAACAAGAATTACTAAAAATAATAACAATAACAAAATCTGTAAATAAATATTTAACAAAGTGCTTTAAATTATAAAATAACATTTTATTTATAAAATCTAATTTGTCACAGTTTTGACACTAACAATTTTCTCCTCATTACATGCTGACATGACAGTGACAACAACTTGGTCACCTTTCTCAAATCTTGCACGAATTTCAGCTTCCAATTCTCCTCCTGGAAGTTGAACGTCTTCTTTGATGTCTCCTCTCTCTGACATCAAACTAGTATAGTTATCTCCAGATATGTCAATCAACTGGAATTCGATTCTTTTGACAATAGGAGTTTCTCTATTGGCAGTTGATGGGGAAACGTCTTCAAGTCTTTTCTCGGTGAAGATATCCGTAGCTACAACTTGAACTTTGGCAGATCCATGTTTACCGGTTTTGCAGGTGCTCATGTCTGTGATTTTGCATGGTTTGTCTTTGATCATGATATATTGACCTTTACGGAAAGCACTCATTTGTTTTGGAACAGTCAAAGATGCTCCGGAATCGACATTGTCAAAGGTTTCTTCGTAGTCAGACTATAAGGATAAATAATGAAGTAAAATTAATTAAAAACTTATATATACCATTTTGTTTTAAATAATAATGTTTTAAAATACAACCTTATTTAAGCTAATAATAAGTTTTGAAATTAAAAAATTAAAATTTTTTATTTAAAATTTTAATTCATACAAAATAGCAAAAAATTACTGGTAAATATTTTCATTTTATTTTAAAGTTTTTGTAATTTAATATTAACATTTACTCATTTTTATGACTTTCATTCGCATTGGTGGCGTATTAAAGTATTCCTTCGAAATTTTTGGTGAATAAAGAAAAATTCCATTTTGAATATGTTAGGTTGCCATTCAATTCGTGATAAATGTAATCAGAGGTGCTGGGCAGAGGCGAGAATAGGATTATTGCTGCTAGGACGCTCAAACACTTAAGAATAGAGGAATATAGGTGACATTCATCCATTACAATTGCACATCCTCTTTTATGTTTACTAATAATTAAGTGTATTAAGAGCGAAATTGTTTACAAATATATTTACCAATAAATCCGGTTTCGCACATTCGGCATCCTTCATTACTTATTGTTAAAATTTCTTTAATTTTCAAAATTACAACCGAACAATTCAATTATAACAAAACAATTCTAACAGTTTCGGATTTCAAAAGAGTTTATTTTGTTTCAAGCTGACATGAATATATGGAAACGAGCAATAAACAAAACACCAATTTCCATGATTGAATTCTGATGTCGAAAATAATCAATGAATGATGATGATATTTAATAGCTTTTGATACTCTTTTGTAGATAACAATATGAAGATCAATTTGAAAGAAAAGTGAATATATTTAAACAAAAATTAAATATTTGCTATATATTTATAATGCACTTGTAATTTTTTTTATATAATTAAAATTTAGTAAAATTAGGTAAAATTGAAATTTTGCAGACACTAAATTATGTTTTATACTTTTTTTTAAAAATTAGGGCACTCATTGTTTTTCAAACAAAGAACATAGAAACTTTTATTTCAAAAGGCCTTACAAAACTACTATGGTATTTATATAACATAAAATCCTAATTTGCGTTAAATTTTATTCTGCTGAATGATTTTTTACTTGTTAAGCTATAAATCAGCCCACCAAAAGCCTATTTGCAACTACTAAAAATTTATTGTCAGTATATTGAAAAGAAGAATATTAAAAGTTACTTATTTCACTAAATCATCTATACTTTTCATCGCATCTTCACGTTTTCATTTTCTTTACATTTGTTTGGTTATAAATTTACATCGTGTTCACTTTTACAAATCAAATAACAAAAACCAACACAGAAAACGTTTGTTGATTACTAACGCAAGTTGTCACACGATTTCCACTTTTCTTTCTGAAATTAATTTACTAGCAATAAAGCAGGTATACCAATGTAAATTCGCTTTGCCTGGAACGTTAAATTGTTTTAGAGTTATGCTCAAAGTTTATTTATTTCGCAACACAAGGGAAGACTTAGATAACACCATCCTTGATTCACTGCATTATATTATTGTAGATCTCGATTACATGCGAGGTCAAGTCTATTATGTCTTTTCTGGAAACTTACTTTTTGACAACTTATATTGACATTGCTAAAACAAGGGTAACCTTGAATTTGTTCGGATGTATCGGTAATTCAACACGAACACACGGATCTAAACTTGAAATCTTTAAATATGAACATCAACTAAACAGGTAAAATTCTGAGAAAAACATACAAATAAAATAAAAGACATGAAAATAAAGTAAATAAACCCAAAAAGAAAAGAACCAAATGACACATAAAAAGAACGAGAATAAAAAACAGAAGAGAAAATATTTTAAAAAAAATCTTGAGAAAATAAAAAATAAATAAATAAGCAAAATTAAACGAAGAATATTCACGAGTCTTATGCGTATTATGAGATTAACGATGGGAATTTATCAAGGAAAGAGATGTGGTGCTGAGGGATCGGAGGAAGTTGTGATGTAGAGGGTGATGAAGAGTGTGTAATTGACAAAAGATTGAGAATGTTGATAATCGAAAATAAATAGTATCCCTCCAATGGTAATTTGCGTTGCGTAAAATGTAAAATGCTGATAGTATGGTCGTGAAATGTATTACCTCCTAGTTTAGATAGTTTATATTATATGGTAAACCATACCGGATCTAGACATTTTTCTTACTCATTTTAAAATTTGCCTAGTGTGTATGAACAATTAATGAATCACAAACCTTCTATCGATAGCTTGTTGAATCACGAGTAAATCTGGTCAAGTATAGTTCTAGCAATAGCACCCACTTTTGTGGACGACCACCCACTCGAACACATTCTCAAAGTTTCTTAGCAACGAGTTCCAAGTTGTTAGTAATAGTATTTGTTCGGGTTATCTGGGTAACGCCTATCAGTTTAAATTTTGACACCCAGAAACCCATTATTATTTAAATTTAAATTTCGGTTTTAACCCTACTTATTTTACTATTATTTTATCTTTAGTGATATAAATTATTAGAAACTTAATTATAACAGCGTCCAGTAAAGGTAGCGGTCTTTTTCCATAATCGTGTAATTGAAAAAATGAACTATTCTTACAGAACCTTGATTATGTAAAACTGAATAACACATGCCAATAGATTTTTTTTATTTCGTATACAATAGATGACTGTTTAATATATAGCAAAAATACGAAAAGTTAGCGCCAAAATCATGTGCTTATTCATTTATGTTGTTGGAGGGAATATAACACTGCAATGATTGTTGACTGTATATTATGGGCAAGACTTTAACCATTTATATTCGGATTGCCACATTCCAAAGGCAATATACTGTTATTGTCTTCTTTATAGAAAAACCGAATGTTCAATAGCCCTCATGTTCTCAACCTTATGCATGATTTTTATTTATCCGCTTCCATGAATGTTATCGAAGCTTCAGCTTGTCAAATCTAGGTTGCAGTCATGAAAATTTTCTTGGGAAACATTCGAGCTGTAAATTACGAAGAGCTAGTGAAAACATGCTCTCTCACCCCAAGAATCTTTGATGCAATATCAACATAAAAGTTCACTTTCTTCACAGTCGTTTGAGCAGATTTATTGAGAATCTCAACCATTGCACCAAAAACCAAGGAAAAATATTTCATCAGGACATCAGAACAACGGAGAAAAGATATCAAGGTCATTTACACAAGCATACGATGGCCGATTACTGTTGGAGTCTCTTACGTGAATCAGCTAATAAAACGCATAAAAATAATCAAATTAAAATCTTGAACATTTTTTAAGTTAGTTTCCCTGTCTTAATAACAAAACCTTCTTGTTTAAAGCATGCTGGCTGCTCAGGTGCAAAAACAATATTGCTGCACCTATTAATTAAATTTTTTAATTATAATTTGATGATGTGTGGATCACCCGAAGGCGGATTATTACCTTGTAAAAAATCTAAGATGTGATATTTTCTTATTCATAATAAAATTTCTAAATAGTAAAACTTACCTTTATTAATTATACTTTATTTGTTAGATAAACTGATAAACACCTATAATAATTGTCAATTATTATTAATTATTATCAATTAATTATTAACTGATATGAAGCAACAAATAACAAGAATATATTACACAACTATCACTAACATGTTAATATATATAACATATAAGTCATGGCATACTTACAAATTTTTAATTTCAAAATTTAAAGTTTTGACACGGAATTTTATAAAAATATAAGTAAATTAGAAAACACATTTTTATGAAAACTTATCTTCTACTTAATTCGAACAAGTTAAATTTTTTTTACAGTTTAATACTCCAAATTAAAATCAATTTTTTTAAAATTTTATTTTTTTTAATATAATAATAGTTAGTCGGTGACCACTCTTCGACTTTGCTGCTCACGTGCGGTGCACCTTCTGCACCCCCGCCAGGAATGGGCCTGCATACGTATTCACTTACAATTTGGGAATATTCTATATGCTTGAGTTATATGTCGCTTATAAAAATATTGTGCCCATTAAGAACGATTTTAATGTTAAAAAAGTTTTTTTCGGAATTTTTCACGTGATCACCAATAACTGGAACTAATTTTTAGAACTCAGTATAACGCACCTTTTGACGTAAACACTTTCATAATAACACACCTCTAACCAAAATTAATCCAATATTACAATAGTTAAGTCGTTACGGTATTCAAGTACTCTACCGTATATTATAAAAAAAAATATTACAAAACTAAGAGCCAATCAAGTAAAACCAACGACAGATTTGAATTCACATTATCAAAATCAACTCTTTGGCAATAAAAATTTTGTTGGCCAGTGTAATATATCAAATATGTTGAATTTAAACTGATTGATTTTAATATAATTGTTACATCAGAAAGTTGCAATGAAATTTAAAAACATTTTGATTTATAATTTTTATTAAAATTAAACTGATGTATATTTCAAAAAATTTTCAATAAAATATGACTATATTTTAAATATATAAATTGTTTAAATAATTGTTAAGTTACATTTTAAAACTGTCTTTGATTTATCTGAATTTAGGTAATTCTATGTTATTATTTTAAAAGTTTATATAAAATATATTATAGTTTAAAAAGGTTTCTGGATTTTAAAATTTTATTTGAAATTATCAATATTAAAATCTTTAAGAATGAATAAGCCTCCTAATCGTAACGTTCACAGTGGTAATTTTAATAAGAATCAAATGGCTTTTTTTAACCAAACAAATGTAGATAATACAATCAGAGAATATAACGAAAATGAAAATGGGTGTGATAGAAAATTTAGTATAAACAATTTAAATGAATCTTATTTTAGCAATTGCATATTTAATCGTACAGAGCAAATACATGCAAATAAACATGAAAATATTATTAATAGTCAGAAAAAGAAGCTATTTTCTTTAACAGCTCAATATGAGAAAAAGGCAGAATTCTTTCGGGATTCTTTATTAAGAAAAATGAATGTTTATGAAAAAATTTTAGACCTTTTCAATTCAAAATCAGAATTAGATGTGATTTTAGACAAAATTAATGAATATAATGTGAAATTGAAATCAATTCAGGTAAACCCCGATGAGTCGTATTTATTATTTATTTTTATTATAGAAAAATTGTGATATCAGCCAGTTTAAATTAAAAGCCTTGGAATCACTTGTAAAATTTTTACATAGTTTACCGGATTCTGGATTTGGAAAAGGTTCTTAAATTATTTTTATAAATTATTTTTTATTGTTTACTTTATTGTTAGTTATTATTATTTATTATCATTTGGTTAATTATTATATTAATATTTTGCATTGCAAAATTATTATATAATTTGATAAATCTTTATTTTATTGTTACTAAATTTAATTCATATTCTTATAATTAATTATTTTTTGTTTTGATTAACTAATTTGACTTTACTACTAATTTTACTGTTAATTGATATTTGATTACATTAATTTTTATTTTAATTGAAAATTATTATTTATTATTGTAATTATTTTTATTTGTTTTATTATTATGATTTATATTAATTAAATTTTTATTATAATTATAGTTATTAATTAATATTAATTATTTTTTAATATTTTTAATTTATTATTATTAATTATTTTTAATATAATTATTATTAATATAAATTTATTTTTATTATTATTTATATTAAATAATTTTTTATTTTAATTATTATAATTATAGTTATTAATGTCTATTAATTAATATTTATTTAATTTTTTAATTATTATTTTTTTATTATTAATTAATTAATATTATTATTTAATTCTATTTGTTATTAATATTTATTATTATTATAATTATTATTTATTTTTTATTATTATAATTACAATTAATTAATTTTTATTTAATTTTATTTATAATTCTTATTATTAATTAATTAATATTATTTTTTTTATAATTATATTTACTATTAATTAATTTTTATTATTATTTATTTTTATTAATAAATTTTTTAATATTATTTTTTTTATAATTATAGTTACAATTAATTAATTAATTTTTATTTAATTTAATTTAATTTATTAATTAATTAATATTATTTTTTATTATTATATTTACTATTAATTAATTTTTATTATTATTTTTTTTTATTAATTAATTTTTTTAATTATTATTTTAATTATTATAGATATTTTTTATTATTAATAATTAATTTATATTATTATCATTATTAAATTTTATTTATTATTTTTAATATTATTATTTATTATAATTATTATTTATTTTTTATTATTATAATTACAATTAATTAATTTTTATTTAATTTTATTTATAATTCTTATTAATTATTAATTAATATTATTTTTTTTATAATTATATTTACTATTAATTAATTTTTATTATTATTTATTTTTATTAATAAATTTTTTTAATATTATTTTTTTATAATTATAATTACAATTAATTAATTAATTTTTATTTAATTTAATTTATTAATTAATTAATATTATTTTTTATTATTATATTTACTATTAATTAATTTTTATTATTTTTTTTATTAATTAATTTTTTTAATTATTATTTTAATTATTATAGATATTTTTTATTATTAATAATTAATTTATATTATTATCATTATTAAATTTTATTTATTATTTTTAATATTATTATTTATTATAATTATTATTTATTTTTTATTATTATAATTACAATTAATTAATTTTTATTTAATTTTATTTATAATTCTTATTATTAATTAATTAATATTATTTTTTTTTATAATTATATTTACTATTAATTAATTTTTATTATTATTTATTTTTATTAATAAATTTTTTTAATATTATTTTTTTGATAATTATAATTACAATTAATTAATTAATTTTTATTTAATTTAATTTATTAATTTTAATTTATTTTATTAATTTAATTTATTATTTTTTTTATTAATTAATTTTTTTAATTATTATTATTATTGCCCAATTATTTCGAAAATGCAAAAACGTTGCCCAGTAAAACAATAAACTCTCATTTCTAGAACAATATAATTACCCAATGAAAGAAATTTATAAAAACGAAATCGAAAACATTTTCTCATCAGTTTATTCTGATGGTTTGCTAAATTTCAGCAGCCTCCGTAACGCAGTCGATGAAATGCGTAAAAATATCGACTATGCGCTGATCGGTTCAAGTGCTTCTTGCCCCCTAGATAGCTACCGTAACTACCGAAATTATTACATGATTTTGTCTGTTCATCAAAAAGTCAACTCGCAAATGCTCATTAACATGTCCCGATTTTCAAAAATATCTTTCATATCATTTTACGAACTGAAAATCGAGGAATGCTTGCGGAAAATCGCGTCGGATCAAGTAAATTAGTTGCCGTAATTATTGCCTCTCTGTGATTTGCGGGAATTTAGATCAACATTGAGAATTATACTAGACAAATTCACCAACTTAAAGAGCGGTTAAGGAACTTTTCAAAGAAAGATTTCTGATAATAAAATATCGATTCTCTGTTCCTGCATTTATAGGGATTTTTTTCTAGAATAAAAATATATTTACTAATTTTCAAATCTTTCTTTCACTTTTTCGCGTTTAATTATAATTACAGCGGGATTATAACCTCATTTAATGCCTTTCTAACCTTAATATTATCAATTATCATTTTAAATCAATTATCAATTTAAATCAATTATCAATTTAATTCAATTATCTAATTAAATTTATAATTGATTAAATATTTTCTACAATATTTTTGACTATGAATCAGATTTTGTAGAAAATATTATGTCACTTATAAAGAAATCAGAGGTCAAAAACAAAATAAGTTCTTTATAATATTAATAAGTGAACAAAATTATATTAAGTTTGAGAGAGATTAAATAAGGGTGTAAAAGCAGTACATAATTACATTCTGTGTCGTTGAGGTAGGAGCTTTCTGCCTGGCTTTTGATAATAAATGCTTCTGCTTATGAAGTGGCTGGTTGCTCGTTCACTTGTCATCCTGGATCGTGCAAATGTCATAATACGATTTAAACTTGAAAAACTCCTCTCTTCAGTAGCTGTTGAAATAGGAATCGTCTTGGCCACTTGATCTAGCTTGTTCAGATTGGGAAGAAATGACATGTGGAATCGACATTGTCGCTTGGTCATCCAGTTTCCATACTCCACTTAGCCCGTTTCATTTCACATTCAAAAAGGATCTTATTATTGTCAAGGCACAGTGAAAACGATTAACTAATTGCTTTATGGCTTCTTTGGCGAGAAATGAACGATTTACTGCATCTAATTTCATTCATGAGCTTCATTCCATGAGTTCACTCAGAACCTTATTCTTACAAACACTCATAATGTCATTGATCATCATTTTAGGCTCCCTGGTGGCATCTGTTTTTATCTCAAACGGATCACTTTATCCAACTAGGATATTTATCTTTTCTGCTACTTGCTCTACAGAATTAATCCATTCTTCTATCTGTTGCTTTGTACTCTTCATTGCCGCTGACATCAATCTCAACTGAATGCAAGTCGACTGTGCTGATTTATTGAGTTCCGAAAGAATAGCAAGGATTCTGTGGAGAGTAACAATAAATTCATTGCTAAAAAGTTGCCGACCAAATCTTTATCTCCGTTAGCACTATTGTAGATACTAAGCTCTTGCAAAGCAAATAGAATTGCGTCCAAACGGTCAATAACCACATTTAAATTCTCAAAGTGACAATTCTAGCGAATGTCATGGTGGTGGGTTGTTTTCTTCACCTGATAAAGGAGTGACTTTTGTGCTTTCTCAAAAAATATTTGCTCATAAAAATAAGCAATTTATTGATTTTTCTCATTATATCAGACACTTTCGGAACCGTTTCAAGCAATCGTATTACAATCAGGTTAATTTGATGAAAACCATTTTTATCCCCTGGACATCACACTAGCCCCATCTTCCTAATTGATAAAAGTGTTGCAATATTTATCTTACGTAATATTGTTTGTAAACATGAGAAAATAGTAGTTGCACCAAAATCTTTTACCTCAATAAATGAGTAAAACCTTTTGTGGATTTCATTTTCATAAATATATCTGAAGCCCATACTCAATTGTATATCACCAGAATTGTCCAAACTTTCGTCGATCAACAGAGAAAACATTCCTGCTCTTTCGATTTCATTAAGAATTTATTCTCTCGTCCCCATGGCCGTTGCTCTTATTAGCTCTTTATAGATTGTTTTGATAGATTAGTCAACATTGTCCCTGTATTTCTTTCGAATACATTGTTGTTGAAACTGAAATTCCATATTGGTTCGCAACTGCATTTCAATAACCTCTGCAAAATTCCCTTTGTTAAAATAATCTTGTGTTTCATCTATTTCACAGAATGATAGCTCTTGTCGCGTAAAAAATAGACAAATTCAAGTAAACAAATCAAACAATTTCTGTTCTCTTCTTTCAGATGCTGGCGTAATGGATTAATTTGTTCGGTCACTTTGCTTTCCACATTGCTTGAGTTGTCACGTGTGGTTTGTACGAGTTGTGTTTAATGAAACTGAAGCGTGATGGGTCTAGTGCGCATCCCCCCTCTTTGCCAGATCCGTCTCTGCATAGAGTACACCTGTTTCAGTTCATTAAAAACTCCTATAATAAAATGAAAAAATCAAAAATGTTATAACATAGGGACATACATACTTACCCGTGTCTGCATGTAATTTGTTCACCTGAATAAAAACTTATATTAAACGAAGGAAGAAATTTGAATAACATTTTTTTAAACATAAAAACATAGTGAATAAATACATAGTAAATAATGCATGCAAATTTTCAAAATGTTGAAATGTTCAGATCAATAAAAACTATCTTTAGTAACTTTTTAGACAATATTTTTTAAATTAAAGCCGGAAATTTTTGAAAAAAATACCAAAAACTCTACTTTGAGTTGTAGAGAAAACTATGAAATAATTTCAAAAGATTTTTCATGAAATTCAATCAATTTAATATTTTTACAACATTTCAATCTTTCAAAAATATCCATCGAAACTCTAGGTTTTTGAGTTTTTACCACATTTGCAATTTACCGGGAGCAGTGGAACCAGAACCTTCAAATGAGGAGTTTAAATAAAAAACGGAAAACATAAAGTATAAAAATCCAAATCATTAATACCATTGAAAATGGGGAAGATTTTTATAAATTTGCGAAATTAACGGAAATTTCCAAAGCCTCATAAAATCAATAATTATAAAATCAATAAATATCAATAAATGTCAAAAGGTAAAAAATATTGCAGACAAAACGAATTTCCAAGGAACAGAGAAATAGTTTATTCGAATATAGAAACTTTTTAATAATAAATTTTTGTTTTCAATTAATCGGACTTGAATTTATTGGAAAATAATTCCATGGTAAACGTTTAAAAATCTCCAGAGTGCTCTTTAAGAAACATCTTGAAATGCTTTGTGTTATTTCCAATACAAACACCTTTAAAAGGTGTTCACATTTTTGTCCCTATTTTCCTATTTTTTTAAATTTTATAACACATAATAATTGATGTTTATTTTTCTCCAGTCTTTATTAAAAAACTTTCCTTTACAAGTATTAAATATTTTTGATAAAATCTAAAAACCCGCTAAAACATATTTGTAAAGGATAAAACAAATGTTTTCATTAAATTACTTACTGACTATTAATTAGTAATGAGTTTAAAACTATTATTTAACTTATCGCTGCATAGCCATTGGCGCGTTTTTTCAAAAATTGCTTACGAAAATATCGAGAATTTCATTGCACAATTTTGAATATTTTGAGTTTAATTATTAAAAAGGGATAAATTTCACTAATTTAAAGATTAAATTTATAAATATTATTAGTTACATTTGAACAGGAATGCTTAACTTTCATATAACTGATTTATTGTTTACGTTAACTAAAAAAAGGTGTAAATACTATTCAATGTACTTAAAGAAGCAATAAATTAAACATTTCGAAAACAATACACACATTATAAAATGCACTTTTTTAATTTCGAAGTAGTTAAACAAAAGGATGAGTATAAAACTTTAATGTAAACAAAAATAGAGTAAAACAATATAACGATATAAAACGTTGATTTGGATCTTTGACAAATCATGTCTTTCTTTGAGTAGATGTATGTTTTTCCGTTTACAGAGGTAATATCGATCTTGCACTTATTCGGGAAGCACTTTTATTGTAACCAATGATCAACTAATATTAGGCAAACTATGTATTCCGCACAGAATTCAATTAAAATCAAGTTTTTAGGAAGCACCGGAAAATTGACCATCTAATCCAATTTGAAAGTTAATTAATAATTAATAATACCAATATTCGCTGGGTTATTACCCTCTTAAGTGGCTATGACGGATATATATATATATATATATATGTATATATATATACGCTAGCGGTTAACAAAACTCGCCGCTGAGGAGCGCATTTCGTTTGACAAAATAAACCACTTAAGAGGTTAAGCATTGAAATAAGTGCTATAAACAAATTATATGTTACTTTAAGAATGAAAACTTTAAAGTCTAAATTGGTCTGATAATAAGTTTTTCAATACACTTTCCGAATATATAGTATACAAATTCTACTCTATATAAATGCTATGCGACGTATTTTCAATTGGATTCTCAGACTTTATTGTATAAAATTGTTGTATAATTATCCACACTCCAAACGAATATTAATAATTAATATTTTGTTACAGACACATCAATTAATACTCCAAAAATAAAGCACTAATTAATTTGATTGACCCCCCCCCGGCCTTATTCCGAGATTTGTCACCATTTATAACGATATGGAATTTGTATTTTTTCTTATTTTCAAATTTATACTAAAAGCTGAATATTCGATTTTGCTTCCCTTTTCATGCTAGAATTATCCCTGTAATTAATGTCTTTTGCTGGAAATAATCCCAAACAATCTTCTGCTAACGAATTCCTTCACGGCTATCTATAAATAAATCCGTGATTAATTCCAATCCGAGACTTCATTCCCTTGGTTTCCTCCCCCTAAACATCCCCTCAAATGACTCCCAGAAATTCAAATTTGTTGACTTTTCTCATTGTTTACCTCAGTCTGGATTATTGGGTTTTTTTTAAAAAAGTTTTTATACTTATATTTAATTTTTTTACCTTTTTCAGCATTCTCCATCATCTTATGTATTTCTCATGGTTTTGCATATTCAAATTTGAATAACTCCATTATACTTCTCCTTGAAATCTATTCTATTTCTGTTTCATTGAATTTTCATCTTTAAAATAGTTTCAATTTTATAACCTTTACATTGATTAAAATGGAACTTGAAAAGGACATTCAAAAGTATAAATTGTCTCACTGTTTCAATATATTGAAAATAAATACGCTCCAAAAGGTTGGGAAAAAAAGACTAAGTAGCCTTCAAAACCTGGCTAGGCAATAGAACTTGTTTTGTTTGAATTGGTGACAAATTTTGATATCGTCTGAAATTTAAATTTCTTTTACTATATTGCTTCTACTTATATCTTACTCTTCTTATTCTTGGGAGTTCCAGTTTAGCAGTTTTATTTTCTCAACAAATTTCATTTTTCTTCTTTATTCTTTCCGAGTTAGCACACTAAAAAAAGTAAAGCATAGTAGATGAATAGAGAAACTTTCGGTGACATAATTTAAATTCTCCCAGTTAAATTAGCAATAAAAAATACACTAACAGAATGAAGTGAAACTTTACCACTGCCCCTGTTTTTGAAATGTCAGAAAGAACTAATAGTCAGTAATATGATAACGCAACCAAACTCCGGAAAACCTTTATCTACATAGTAACAAGAGTGCCAAATCATTTATCGGTATTTATTAAAGCCAAAAGTAATAAATAAAAAAAACAAATTTCTAATCCAAATTAGTGACTTGATTACAACAACAGAAATACAATTTTTCATGAATCAAACTATAAGGCGCGATGATGATAAATTTGACAATAAGTTTTACTTGAAGGACACGGAAACTTTTGTTCATCACCAAACTTAAGATACTCGTTTGATTTATGTTTCAACTCGTTCAGTTTCGTTTGAAGATTAATCTACTGGTGTTGGTATGACGTTGATGAAGTTGACAAGTCTCGATTCTATGCAAGAGTCATGTTCGATAGTGACGTTGAAATTTGGCAAACAATTTGTTATTTTAAAGCGGATTTATGGGTTTTTAGTGACTTAATTGCACTTCATTTCACTTGTAAAATGATTAAAGCCTGGAATAAAGATAACAAATTCAAGCCGTGGGTAATAGATCTTCCACTTGAAATCTCTCCTTTACTTTGAAATATCGAAAATTTGCTCTGGTTACGCTTTTGTTTTCTATCGAAATGTTATTTGAGATATAAACTTAGAGACTAGAAATAAATGAAATACATTGAAACCCATTGAAAAAGGGTGAAACCCTTTTCGATATTTTTTTTCTCCAATGAACAATATTTACTGGAACAATCCAAAATCAATTGATGGATTTTACACATCTTTGCTTCCATTAGTTAAGTCAGGCATATTAAACTCATTATGCACCACATAACGCATAAGGCACATTGTATTATTCCGTAATGTAACTTCTGTGATCTGAAATTTACGATTTAGAGGTTTCCAAAACTTTTTCAGAAAAAAAATTACTTTGGACCTCCTAAAATATTCATACTGTTACATAACAAAATGAAAATTCTTCTTATCTTCTCTTCTTTCTTTATGCCTTTATCGATCCCTTATTTTTATTCAACCCTCAAATGCACCTGAAGATATTATTGCCCTTATTGGATCGTTCCTGCACATTGATCTATAGTCTGAAAGAATGAAGATAAACAAAATTAAACTTTTGTAAAATTAAATATTATTTGCGTTTATAGGAAAATACGTTTTAGGAAATCATTGGCATACGCAGGAATAATTTATGATGTGCAGCTTTAAGAAAAATTTTTAAAAACGTGCAATAGGTAAATTTATTTCTGAAATGTGCCAACTGATTCCTTCAAATTGTTTTTTCTCAAAACCTTGAAAGGTTTACCCTACCAGTAATCCTTCCATTTGCCACTGTAGTAAATAAAGGAATTAGATTACTCCTATACTATGTAAAAGCAATATAGTTTAACATTTTAATTAAATGTAATTGGAGTCATTTAATTTTCAGTAAAATTAATTAAATCTGATTTTGTTGAATGAAAAAGGATAATATAATTTTAATTAATTAATAAAAATATTTTTTAAAATTTTTAATTAAGTTAATTTATAAATATTGAATGTTTATTGTTACCAGAAAAATAAAAATTTTACCTGTTTTTATTTTAGCTAAAGTTTTATTTTATTAAATGAATTTTTAAGATATATAAATTATATTTATTAATATTTTTATATAAATAAGCGTGATCGGATTATTGCCCACACGAAAAATGCACACCTAGAAAATAAATAGAGAAAAATGCACTACAAATTAAAAAATTCGATATAATTCGATAATAATAATAATAATAATAATAATAATAAATAATAATAATATTGATAATAATAATAATAATAATAAATAATTAATAATAATAAATAATAATAGTAAATAATCAATAATAATAATTATAATAATAATAATAAATAATAATAATAAATAATTAATAATAATATTAATAATAAATAATTGAATATTATTCTTGATTTTTTCTTTATTTATTTTATTGTAGTGCTTTTTTTTACGTGAGGATTTTTCGTGTGGACATTTTTCGTGTGGGCATTTATCACCCAATCATATATAAGAACTGTGGTTTTGAAATTTGTTACTCAAAATACTCTTGAGAACCGGATACCTAATTTCATTCCGGTCTAGGATTTGTCGAAGGATTTCAACTCTGTCCTTTTTATTGTTTTTTTAATAAGTAATACCATAAACAAGGGCATTTCTACACCAGGAGGCCAAATTTAGGTCAGCATACATTATATAAATCCTTGAAATGAGCATCTTGCCACACCAAGGTCATTTAAATTATGTTAATGGAAATTACATTTCAAAAGTTAAAAGGATTATTCTCGTAAAATACCTTAAATGCCCCAAAGTTATCATCTGTCCAGAGAATGCGTTAATTATTTGAGATCCGACAAATTTACTGACACGGAATTAAGGAAATGAACTCAAAAGATGAAACCGTAAAACAAATTAAAAATCTAAAACTAATTGAAATTTCAATTATGAATTATTATATGGGACAAAAAGAGAGAATATATTTTACATCGCAACGTATTAGTGAGTTTGAGTTGCCATTCTATGGCAATAGATTTATTCAAACATTCCGGTGCATATCAAAGTCGAATTATAAAATATGAGCATTATTTCTTATAATTTTGAAAGGAAATTAATTTTGTTTTAATTCAAGGTCTTCGTAAAATCTTTTTTCTCAACCTTAATTTTATTAAACTTTGTGAATCACCTTTTAATAAATTTATTTTTCCTTGATTTGATAATTGATGTTATATGTTGCATTAATTTGAGATTTTTAATTGAATTTTAATATGTTTCCTCAAATTGAATTTAAATTCGTGTCATGCACCGAAATTTAATGTTACTTTTTATAAATATATTCAATATAAGGTTGTATTGAATAATTATTGTAATAATTAATAATAATGACAATAAACATAAAAATAATAACAAATAATAATAATAATAATAATAATAATAATAATAATAACAAATAATAATAATAATAATAATAATAATAATAATAATAATAATAATAATAATAATAATAATAATAATAATAATAATAATAATAATGATAATAATAATGATAATGATAATAATTATAATAATAATAATAATAATAATAATTATAATAATTATAATAATAATGATTATAATAATAATAATAATCATAATAATAATAATTATAATTATAATAATTATAATAATAATAATAATAATAATAATATTGATAATAATAATAATATTATAATAATAATTATAATAATAATAATAATAATAATAATAATAATAATAATAATAATAATAATTATAATAATTATAATAATAATAATAATTATAATAATAATAATTATAATAATAATAATAATTATAATAATAATAATTATAATCATAATAATAATAATTATAATTATACTAATAATAATAATAATAATAATTATAATTATAATAATAATAATAATAATAATAATATTAATAATAATAATAATAATAATCATAATAATAATAATAATAATAATAATAATAATAATTATAATAATAATAATTATAATAATAATAATAATAATAATAATAATAAATAATAATAAAAAAAATAATAATAATGATAATAATTATAAATTAGATAATATTTATTTATTTTTTATTTAATAACATAAATTTTCAATGAATACTGGATTCGGGAAAATTGTCATTGGGATAATCACTTTTGCAGAAATCTCGGAAAGCTTGAAATAAAAGTCGTCCTCTATTCATTTATTATCATTGAAAGCTATTAGCATTTTAATTGTAATCATTGTTTATCTGAGAAATTTTCATTTTCACTCGTATTTATTCTCAATCGGAATATTCTAAATTCAATTATAATTTGAAACTTTTCTATGGCGCACATTTCGCTTTATATTCCGATAGAGATTTTATAATTATTCATCTCAAGGCTTGCTTGTGTCATTTTATAACCAACAATATTCAATTGGGGATTTTGTTGGAGGTTTATATGAAATTATCGTCGTTTGAATCCATTGTATATCCCCCCTCAAAATCAGCTCTCAACGATATGTGAATATTTATTGATATCACTTTTGAATATTTTACTAAATAATTTTTATATTTTTTTCTTTTCACTTAAATTCTTCTTTCAATATCTTTTTTTGTTCATTTTATATTGATCTCTCGATATTTGTTCATGTCTATCATTTTCGGTTGATTTTCTTGATAATTTTACCGACCGCATTCAAGTTGTATCATTTATATTCGAGATCTTCAATTCCGTTTAAAAAACATTCTCAAGGTGTAAATTTTTTATAGAAATCTGAATATGCCATTTTGTAGAGCGCAGTCGATTTGCATAATAAAATTTCAATTCCAGCTTTTTCCAATTTTGTTTCAAACCATTGAAAATGAATGATGCAGAAATGCATTTCTAGCACGAAATGATCAAAGCAAAGAAACTTGAGTTCGCTCATTTTCAATGGTTTAAAAGCATAGTTATGTTGAAAAATCATCGAGGCCAATACTGGGATACGGTGACCTGTGGAAGGGGGAAATTTATGCGCCATAAAATTGTATTATAACCAAATCCACTGCGCTCTACAAAATGGCATATTCATATGTTCCTTGTTAATCAAGTTTAATAAGATGAAATATAAATTAAAATTATTCAAATTTATCCTCTAATTCAATGTTTCTTTTTTCTATCAATTTCTTACTGTTATCGCTCTTTAAACTTCAAAATACCCCTTCTGCCAAATGCAATAGATTTCATTTAAAAAGTCGCACTTTATTCTTATCTCGAAATTGTAATAAAATTTCTAATTCTTTTTCCCATTAATTCAACTGAAAATTTAGTGACCGATTTACCGATCGGCAAGGAGGATATAGGAAAGGAAACACAAATTCCTGAAGCTTTATAGTTCAATCGAACTATTAACTGCGTAATTAACAGCTTTTGATGTGTAAAGCATTTTGCATTTCGAGTTCTAATAATGACTTATTTTTTGAGTAATTTGCGTCTTGATTTAGTCTCAGCCATAAAAAGGTTTTGATATTAAGTTTCCGCCCTTTTTAATCAAGTAATATTTAACTAATTAAAGGTTAGGATGCTATTTTGTTGATAATGCATCGGAAAACTTGGAAATTGATTCGGTACGCAAATATATATATATATATATATATATATATATATATACATATGTTACGGTAAATGTACACTCTTGGTAAATGTACACATTTACCGTAATATCTACTTACCGTAACACACACACATATATTTATATATATATATATATCTACAGGATGTTTATATTTCTAAAGATTCGGATAATTTATTATTATTATTATTATTATTATTATTATTATTATTATTATTATTATTATTATTATTATTATTATTATTATTATTATTATTATTATTATTATTATTATTATTATTATTATTATTATTATTATTATTATTATTATTATTATTATTATTATTATTAAATAAAAGTTTAATTTAAATGGTTACTAAAAATATATTAATTTTTAAATTTTATATTAATATTGTAAAATATTTTATAATTTACATTTAAATCTAAAAATAAATTTAGAAAATTTAAAGTTTTTTTAATCAAAAAATTTAATAATCTAACAAAATCCAAATCCTAATAATGTCTAAATTCTTCTTTTAACTCCCACTTATTTCTCTGAGATGGCAAAGTATGCTTTCGTTCAGTAAGCCTGCTGTAGAAATTACGATATCACAAAATTAAAGCAACAATGTAGTGGTACAAGTTTTTTTAACACGTTGACGGACAGTAGGAACAAGCGAAGTTCGAAAATTGACACTATATGTTTTTGTGATTTTTAGAATGTTAGAAGTATAGTTTTACTCTTTCTGCTTAAATAAACTTAATTTTGATTAATTTAGTACCTTTAATTTAGATGTTTTCAAAACACGACACTATGCTTCTACGTATACGCCAGTAAGTGCACATTTGTGCTGCTATAGCCGTAGTGTCTAAAAACGACCGTTTCGTTTTGGACGGCTATAGCAGTCATGCCACATTGTGAACTTCGCTTTGACGGCTATAGCCGCAATTGTCCGTCAACGTGTTAATAAATAATAATAATAATAATAATAATAATAATAATAATAATAATAATAATAATAATAATAATAATAAATTCTCCGAATCTTTATAAATATAAACATAATTAGATACTACCGTAAATGTGCACATTTACTAAGAGTGTACATTTACCGTAATATATATAATAATAGGGAGTAAGATATATTTTTGTCGTAGAAATCGTTTTATAAGTACGTGAAAATTTGATATTTGTTATTTATATGTGGGAATTGAAGATGGGAGAGGGGGTTAGAATACGTCTCACTGGCCAGAACCGGTTCCTATAATGCATTTATTTTTTTATTCTTTATCTGGAGCTATTCGTTGTTCTCCTTTACTTCTGAAATTTATTAATTTTCCCCCATTAATTAAATTAATTTCATTTTGATTAATTTTGCGCAATTCCATCAATATTAAGAAAATTCCCATTCGTTTTAAGTCTTAAAGTGCTTGGGCTTTTTGAAATTCTTTCGTTTTGGTTTCTATGTCTTAATTTTTCTTTTATTCATTTTTGACATAATACAATAAACAGATTAATAATACGAATAAAGTTTTGAATTTATTTTATTTTCATTTCCGACTATTTTTTATTCTTCTTCGAATTTAAAATGAAAATTGATAAATTGGGGAAAATATTAAAGATTTTATTAATGCAAAGAATTAACCCAAAAACACAATTTTGTAAACAGCTAAATATAGAATTATAGATAATATTCGTTCAAAAATAAATGTGCTCATAGCTTCCAAAATAAAGGCTGGCAGGTGTCAACTTATTGAAAACGATTATCAAACGTTTAGCCCCATCAAAACAATCTCATGCAAATTAGCACAGCTCATATGAAGCGTCCATAAAAACCAGACCAAAAATGTAGACTGTTTAAACGTTAATAAAAAACGAAAAATAACACCAACGACGAAAACAACGACTACGACGCATTCACATGTGGTAAAAGTGCATGTTTGTGTAGACATTTTGTTGTCCGATAACCGACAAAATAATCAGTCGTAACCAAAAAATAGCATAAGAAACGAAAAAAAACACTTATCTGAAAGTTGCGCGTCACTATCATCATTCACACGTTCAACACGTACAGTTACCGAAACATTATCAACAAAGATATTGTCACTATCACCCAATCAAAGAACGTTGAAGATAAAATACTCAAAGATATTGCTCTAAAGAACACAACAACAATAACACCGATTAAAGAGAAAACTATCAATGATTCAATAAAAAAAAATTTTAAAAAAAATACTATGACCAATAAGAGCTAGCCACGCAGTGATTATGCACGCATGTCCGTCCGTATTAGTTGACACAATCAGATGGTATAGTTGTAGTAGTAGTGGTGGCGGACCAGTCATAGCACTGTTGACGGCGAAAATCAAAGAGAATATGTCGCCCTATCTCATGCTAGGTGGCAATAAAGCGCGGTACGTACGCCAGAGAATAAACAGCTTGCCGATCCCTCTATAAAAAATAATAATAATCAATTACTTCAGATCTCGCTTTCTCCTTTTTTTTACTGTTTGTAGCGATTTTTTTCGATTAAGATCGGTCATTTCGTCTGTATCTTTAATTATGGTGAGTTGTACTCTTTCGTTTTAATTACATCAGCTCATATTTCACCAGTTTTATTAATATTGCACGAATTTTTACCACTTACGGCTTATTATCCATTTTGTTCGCTTACCAACATTCAATCGAGAGGCTGTGAGATATTTATTACTTTTTTGCATCCATGATATGAAAAAAAAACATTCCAACTAAATTGGTTTTTATTGAAAATCGATAAATCTCTTAGAAGTTTGCCGACATTAAACCCCCCACAAAAAGTCTAAATACCAAAGAAAATATAATAATTTTTATTCGGAACAATCATAAAAACTAAATTTGCCGAACTCGAATCTAAAACCAGATCCATTTTACAGTCGAATGGGAAATTATTAAGAAAAAATTTCATTTTATAATTTGGTTTGTTGTCGTTTAAAACAAATTATAAATGATTTCAATAATTTATCAGTGACTGATAATATCTCTTAATCATTTTCCGAAACTTGGTGTCCTAAATTACAATAACACTGTAAACTTTTTGAATTAATTAAAATTTTTAACTATTCAATTAAGTAAGTCTACCTTATAAATTTCAAAAAATAATTGATTAAATATTTTTATTTTAAATTATTAAAAAAAAATTTAAAAAATAAAACCACAGAAAAATGAAACAGAAAAGAATAAAAAAAAATTTAAAATACAAAAATTGTATTCATTTTAAAAGAAAAAATTAATTCAATAACAAAAATAATTTATTTATTATATTCACGAATGCCAACATTCTGCTGGTAAACACAGTTAACACAATCGAAACCAGGGCTTTGCAAGTGACATTTGATGATCTACATTAAATTCTTTTGAAATAGAATTTCTCATAATTGTCATAAAAAAAACATAATTTACCATGTAAACCATATGATTTCTATTAGACTCTGTTCATATTAAGCAGTGTTCATATTGAAGCCCAAAAAAGCCCCTATTTATTAAAAACACAACGTGAGGCCGTGATGATTATCCGTGACGTTGCTATTATATTTTTAAGAGGAATTTAAACAAAGTATATATCATTCATAAAAAGATCTTAAACAACGTTTAAAACATTAATGATAGCCGACGCGTAAAATTAGCGGGTATGTATTAGTCTGTTAAAGTCCATCATCCTTACGTCATCATTTAACGGCTTATACATATGCATGGTTCAATGTTATATCTCTAAGAACTTTGTAAGGAATTTGTCCTCCTCCCATGTGCTGTACTCCTCTTTATTAATTAAGATTTGAGGTTTTTTAAAGTATATTATTAAATTTTGTAAACATGTTTGAATTCTAAGCTGTTTGTTACGTTATTTAGAGTTTGAAACATTTTATTAATTAATTAAACACAAATTATTGAAATATATTACAACTACGCCATTTTAAAACTTTACCATGAATTGAAGGAGGTAAGGTCGACAATGACCAAATGACCAATTATTCATACCTAATCATACCAAAGTATCCAAATTATATCACATAATATAAATATGGTAAAATAATCGGTTTCAGTATTTATCATAAACATTTCATAAAGTTTATATATGGGTTCTGTCAATTAAATATCACAATGGATGCCTATTAACAATAACACGGACTTGCTAACTGTTGCACCAAATCGCTATATATAATGACGTAATTGACATTGATTTAACATTTCTGTAAAATAACACTTAACTATAATAAATGTGAGTGTGTCATTGCCAAAACTGTTTCAATTGAATGGCAAAATTAAAAATCATAACCTTTTATTATATAGATTTATATACTTACCCGTTGGGTGATATAATTTGTTCGAATGAATAACAACTTATATAATAAAGTCAGAAGGTAGAAGAAAACACACTAAACCATGCATAAAATCTTTCAAAATGCGGAAATGTTCAAATGAATAACAACTCTATATATTACCATATTATAATTTTAGTTTAAAATTAAACTGACTTAATAAATAAATCCGAAAAATCGCGTATTTATATTTCTAAAAAGCTAAATAGTTTATAAAATGACTGATTCATAAATTTCACTGAATTTTAATTATGTTTAGTTATCGAGTTGGATTTACGCGTCAACTTGTATTACAAAAGTTGTTATTCAGCTGAAACGTTGAATAATGGCATACTTAAAAAATGAGAAAAATTCAGTGAGTAGAAAATCAAATACATACACACAAACATGGATCACAAAATTTCTATAATAAAAAATACATGATTGGACATTTAATAAACTACAAATTTTAAATTAAAATTGATAATATTTTGAAAAAATACTTTTATTCTACAACTCTTACACATAGACAAAACTTTTGAAAAAGTGTTTTTGTGCTAAAAATTCCTTAAATTATAGTTTTTTAAATAAAATTTTGGCTAAGTTAAAAAAAATATAGGAAAAATTATTGAACAAAATTGCCAGTAATAAACTAATTTTATAAAATAATCTAATTTCTTTGTTATTAACAAAATGGTTGCTTACATATTTAAATAAATCCTACATCATTTGGAGTAATTCAGTCAAAAATTCTAAAAATATATTATTAAAAATTCTTATTGGATTAAAAACATTAAAACTAATCAAAAAATCACTTAGAAAGTACTCTAAATATAATTTTTCAGAAAAAAAAATTACAAAAAAAAATCTGTCGTTTTCATAGTTTCTAATATTGTTAACTATAATAATGAGGTAAAATTTAAACAAAGAAAATAAAAAACTAATTTTTAATAAAATATCAATTAGTGAAATATTCGGCAATAAATTTATTACTCATTTAATTTATATAATGATATATCTTTTGGATTAATGACAAATGACTTTCCATCGGTTGATTGGCTTTTTCCGAAAACAATAAATTCGATTTGTGTAAAAATATAATTTTTATTATATTTTATTAAAAATAAAATTTCAATAAAATTTCTTAAAATTTCTCGTTTTTCATTTTAAAAGCTAAAGAATATTTAAGTCAAAATTCTCGACTTATTTAGCAATTTGCTTGATGAATCTTATCTTTGACCAAAATGGCAAATTTAGTTGAGTTAGTTTTCTTTTTCATATTATGTGATTAACATCAATCAGAATTTGACAATTGGAATCTCTGCTTTGAATAGTAATAATTTAATTACTAGAGCCCAGTTTGATAGGACTGTATTACTCCACGATTAACTCGGTGATTTTGTTTTCCTACTAAAGTTATTATTGCCGTCTAGAAAACGGTAAATGTATATTTTTGGTAAAAGATAGAGGAAACCGTTAAAAAATTTAAAAAAAACCTTTGTTCGACTAACTTCTATGGCCTACTAGGAATTAGTTATTGGAAAGGCATATGATATGGTATGATTCTGTTGACGAGTGACTTATGGATAACCATTTCTTTGTCCTATAATTTGATACTACATTCAATGACAGTTGAAAAAGAAAGCTTATAATTGAATGGTTCTTTAGCGTTGAATTTTATAAAACAAACAAAAATGAGATAATGCAATAATGATAAATAAAATAATATCGGTAATAACAACTCAAAATGTATAATCTTTATCTTTCAATTATACAACAATCAGAAAAAATTGAAAATGCCAATTTAAATTAGTTGTCATTAATTAAATTAGTAATTAAATTGAATTAGTTATATTTTGAAAGATCAAGAAATTCAAATGCCCCCAGAAGCCAAAGAATAGGCAGGATTTTTATTTAATTGGAACTGTTTGTGTTCAAGATGGACACTAGACTGTTCAAGTTATCTAAATCTTGAAAATTAAGTTGGGGTTCATAGCAGTGATTAATAATAATTTACTGTATGACTACTAGACAGATTAGCCTTTACATAAACGGTCGATTGTCATTAAATTCCTAATTTCGAATTATAAAATTAACTATTTATACGTGTTTGAGAAGGGGCGCATTTTTTACATTTCCCTCTCCGGCGCTGAATACTTGACTACGTTACACTAGACCAGTGATTCTTAACCTTTTTAGCTAGAATCACTCCTAAAGTGTTCAAACAAAATTCTCGCATCCCTTACAAAAAATAAGGAATTATATAAATTGAAAATAAACAATGCATAATATATTTTTTTTAATATTATGTGCATAACAATTTTTTAAAAATGTTAACTATTATCAAAAATTTATATTCTAAAATAATCAATTATAAAATTTATTTTAATGATTTTTTTGTTGTTGCTTTTGCTCAATTATTGTCGCAAACCGTGGAATCTTTTTTATTATCTAAAACATTTACTCGCTAAAATGAATTTTTAAGTTTAATTTTTTTTTATTTTACAACCACACATATACTTTAGTACCCCGAGTTCGTATTCCAAGGGATGGATTTTTTTCTTTATGAGCTAGGATTCTGTATATTTATTAATTTTTTTGAAAACCTTATACTAAGTTATAAGTGCTAAAAATTGGGAAAATAAAACAGGGTTAGGTGTAGGGTTAGGTCAGTTCTGGACCAAAAATAAATTCAGTTACGGTTAGTATTTTGCATTTTTTTGAATTCGAACCCGGAAGGTACTAAAGTGCATAAGTACCTACTAGTTACAGTTAATTTGTAAAATTGTAAATTCGCACCCTCGGGGGTGCGAGCACCCTTGGTTAAGAACCACTGCACTAAACTTATCGGTGTTAATTTCTATTTATAATATTATTTTACGTTTAATTATCGAAATGAAAAATTTTCATACAAAACAATGCTGACAAATCAGCTTGATATGCAAAATATAGTTTGAAGTGGAATTCCATCGGATCTCTTACTCATAGTATCAGACTATATTATTGTTTCTGAGTTGAACAAGCAAATAATTGAATCTACCCACAGGAGTGCGCAAACAGCTTTGGTGCCCCTATGCAAACCTAAAATAAGGTATGCCTTTCGTAACAACTAACAATACATGCATTATATAATTTTATTAATAACAATTATATTTATAACATTAATCGTAATACAATTTCATCCTAAGTGAAAATAAAGGTACTGGGTTTTTTATTCATAATCATTTTTAAAAATTCCTCTCAACATTGGCGCCCTCTCCTAGTATGTGCTCCCATGCAATGCTTAATATGCTTACCGCTTTGCGCCGCCGCAGCTACCCAATGTTCTTGAAAGCCTAAAAAACGATTGTTTCCAGAATGTTTTTTAAAAATCATTAGAGATGATTATAATTTTAATTAAAAAAATTATATCAATTAAAGAATTGAAATAATTAAAAAGGTTTTATTGAAAATTTGTTTGTTCTTTATTCATTTTATCAACTATGAGGAATAAAATTTTATGAGATCAATAAACCAAATCATTATTAAATCATTCATTGTATTAGCATTATTTCAAAATATAAAAATATTGTTAAAAACCCCTTTTCTGGTTTTCACCTCTGATTACTTTTCATTTTGCAATTACACAATAAATTTTTTATTGTTTGACAATGAATCAGTAATGATAAATAAATATTTCTATCGAGTAAAACGGCAAATAAAAGAAGAGCTCAATAGGATGCATGAGAGTTTTCTCGTGCCTCCTAGCACTATCTAATAGAATGATTTGCTTTTTTTATTATTATATTTTAAGGGCCAAAATAGTAAGCGTATGTGACTTATTATAAACATTGTAAAATTCAGCTTTAAAGAGAAAAAATTATTTGAATTGTTAAATATAAGGAATATAAGGACATGCTCATTTGAGAGAGAGAGAGAGAGACGCAAATACTCGAGGCTTAAATAAGCCGATGTTATTACTTGCTATTTGAACAAGCGAATATGAATTGTGAAAATGTGTTTTGTTGAAAGTAATATCTAATTGTGTTGGATCTTGTTATTTTCAAACTATCATAATATCCCTACCGAAATTTTTACTGAACCCAACAAAACCAAAATGCCTATTTCACGATGATGAAGCAACACTGGTGCGGTGTTTTATTAAAATTGCAAGTCTTTCAGCAATTATAAATAACCCAATTTTATTATTCCATTCGTGTCAAAATGATTATTATAGGAAATGCAATGACACTAATCTCTGGTCAAGCTAAACTAAATTAATTTCGAGTGTTTTTATTTTATTGCTTGCGGCGCCATTGGGAATTTTTCAAGACGAAGGAATATTGCTAAAATTTAAGGTCACTAGTGAATTTTTAATAAGAGATCCCATAAAAGTATTTTTATTATTTTAATATAAAAAGCACATCAGGTATCATTAGCAATTATTTTTTTTCCTTTGAATTTTCAATATACACCCCCCCCCCTCCTCTCCGACAGATAGTGATGCAATGTTACTGTCTATTTTCAATGAGTTTTTTCATAATAATTACCGAATTAATAAGACAGATAATAATACCGTTTTATTCTAATATTTATGTTGATTTCTTACCTTTTCTAAGAAATTAGGCTTATCCGCGTTTTTTCCTTCTTGATCAAAACATAGTAATTTTCTTCTTAAAAAAAATAATTATTAATTCTATAAACATTTGGTAGACATTAAAGATTCGGAGAGACTGGCTTATTTCAGTGGGATTGTGGGGATAGTTCATTAACAATATGTCATTATTAAAAGTATAATTTAACCCTTTCAGGACCACTTTTGTCTAATAAAAAAAATAGTTTTTTTATGGTTTTATTGTACTAATAATAGCATGTGGAGACATATTTCTGATTTATTTTAAGGAGTCTTTGGGCCCTTGGATATCTATATCCCGTTGGTACTTTTGAATGGGTTGAAATTCAACCAGTGAAGCATATTATAAATCTAGCGAGACATATATTCCCCTGTGGTTCCGAAAGGGTTAACTAAAATTTCCATTGTTAAAATGTACCAAGCAGGGCCGGCGCTAGAGTATTTGGTGCGAACTAAAAATATGGCGTCTCTAGTTAAGAAACAAACTCAATAATGCCTCAGTAAATAAAACAAGTAAATGAAAATAAAATAATTCACGAAGTATTTTAATCCATTCCAATCCTTTTAAGATTGTATATTTCATTTTGGGGTTGTTTTTTTAAAAATTTTTGCTATTATCTGTTTTTGGTCGCTTTTCATTGGATTCCTCCCAGAACTACTTGCCGTCCATGTAAATTGGCGCGTTAGGCAGCTGCCGACATCGCCTATGCCTAAAACTGGGCCTGGTACAAAGAGTCTTAGGGAATTTGAAAAAATTGACCAATTTTGTTGTTTTCTACATTAACATATATCACGTATCTAATTATCTCTATATTATAATATTTACTTATCTCAAATCTTCCCTCTGTTTTCCATTATCTAACATTTGCTGTATTATAGTTTCTATTTCTTTCTGAGTTCCTTCTATTTAAAACATCCATTAATAATTAAGAAATTTGAATAAAGTACTGTTTATTTTTTTTTATATCACAAACTTAAATAAACAAATTTAAAGTAGAACCCAAGTTATATATTTGCTCATTCTAATCCTATATTTATTATTATTTTAAATATTAAAATATATTTTTAACCTTTTATGAAATTGCAAAATTACATTTACTTCTAAATTTATTTTTCATCATTTTAATTTTATAAATTTTTTTTGATATTTAATTTTTTAAATGTTCATATTTAAACATTTTTAAATTTAATAACTCACATTTTCCTCTTTGTAAAATGTTTTAGCCATTCAATGTATTTTAATAAACATATCCCATCTTCTATTTTTACTGTGAAGCTCCATGCATGTTTTAGTTCAATAATTGGCCCTGGCCCTTGATATTCTAATATCTTTCATTACTAATACAATGTCTCCAACCTTAAGCGTTCATATTTTCCTTTACGATATCTTTGGTATTTACTTCTATCTATTTCAGGAAAATCTTTTCCCAAAGACTTCAGCTGGGATTTTTTTACTTTATTTCTGAAATTTCTGAAATGAAAGCTAAAAATTACCATATTTTGTGTAATTCATCTTTCAACGTAATTTGCCGTACATTCGATATTGTTTCCCCTTATACTTCTAAATTTTCAACATTTAAAACAAAAAGTCTCCGGGAGTCATTTTTGGCAATTCCGTATATTTATCACAATTTTTTAATTCGAACTCAACTGAAAATACTCTCTCTTCCAACGACAACCTAACTTTATATTATCATATATAAAATATCTAAACAACATATAAAATAACGAAAATCGCTTAGAAACAGGAAAAGCGAAATTATAAAACTTTCCTGTTGTATCCTATTAGTTATAACTATTGTTGGGGGACTTTTAGTAAACTTGTAGAGAAAATTAAAAATATCCAAGTACATTTAAACAAACCTCAATTTTGAAAAAAAAAATTAAAACGAATTACAGAAATATTTTAATTTTCAATTCTATTTTATAATTATTTCAAAATTTAATTCATTTTTTCAATAAAATTGTAATTGAAATTTTATAAATCCAATGGCTGAACGTTAAACATCTGTTGGTAGCATGTGGCCACAAAATGCTACCGAAGACGTCCTGGTGTAATTTGTAGTAGAACCTGTCACACTCTCGGTATAAATATAAAGATAAAAGAAAGTTAAACAACAAATATATATTAATCCTTTGAGACGGAACTATTATGCATAAACACTTTTTCCCTGTCATAATTTGTTGTTTAAATTACAACTTACAACTAATAAAATTAATTTAAAAATAATTTAAAAATAAATAAATAATAATTATAATAATGCATTTTATGAAGCCAAATTTATGTTTGAAATGCTTGCATTATTCGCCAAAAATTTGCGTAAATAATAATATTTGAATATTGTTTGTTTAAATGTTGATATTTTCTCGAATCTGGACTTTCAAATCAAAGTAATGCGATTGAATTTGTTCAATTTCACAGTTGTATATATTTAAGACCAAACGTTCTTCGTTTTAAACAGGTAGATGTCCATCACTTCAAAATTTAGATGTTTTAATTTGGATTTTTTTTGGTTAAAATATCTACAATTGTTATCATATTAATTATTAAAAATGAATTTTTTTGATGCGCAATTTGTCTGAGTGATTACTAATTTGTCAAATAATCTTGCACAGACCTCCGAAACGGTAAATTATTATTATTATTATTATTATTATTATTATTATTATTATTATTATTATTATTATTATTATTATTATTATTATTATTATTATTATTATTATTATTATTATTATTATTATTATTATTATTATTATTATTATTATTATTATTATTATTATTATTATTATTATTATTATTATTATTATTATTATTATTATTATTATTATTATTATTATTATTATTATTATTATTATTATTATTATTATTATTATTATTATTATTGTTATTATTATTATTATTATTATTATTATTATTATTATTATCATTATCATCTTCCTTTAAAATCATGAATAAAATTATGGATATTATAATATTAAATAATTGTAAAATATTTAAAAATTAGAATCTGAAATATTTAAAAATGTTAATTTTAATATTTCAAAGTTTAATACAATATTTCATTTATAAATATCTTTTTACTTTTAATTTAATATTTAATATTAACTAAAACAATATTAAATTTCAGTTTATTTTAAACTATTTTAACAAAATATTCGAAATATTTAATTTTTGACTGAAAAACACATTAGTTCTACTAAATTTTTGTTGTTTACCGACCGAAAATTTTAATTTGTCAGAAAAAATTTACTTACCTTTATATGAAAAACCTACCAAAAATGAAAGTGATACCAGGGCCGGATACAAAAACTGCGAGGCCCGATTGGAATTCTTCATGAGGACCCTTAAATTTTTAATCAAAAAATAAGTTAGAATTTACATATTGAAATATAGATTTTAAATATTTATTTAAATAAAAATCCAATTATAAAAATCAATTGTCATGATTCATAAGTAGACAAATTTGTACATTTAAAAAATCTGTATCAAATATAAAAATAACTAAATAATCACTTGAAAAAGCCTATGTCGAAAATTTGTGAATATCAAAAAACATCTTAACAAAACATTTTAACAAATGTCATTTGAATTTGATTGATATTTCTATATTTTTACATGAATATAACTACATAAAATTTTAAATATATAGTTATGCTCAATCGCTTCAATATTATTAAAGTACAAAATTATTATTAGTATTCTTTATGATACTGTGATAATAACTTTGGACTTTAATAATATTGTTGGCAATAATTTCAACAAAGAGTTCCATTTACTGCAGCCGAAAAAAAGAATCCAGTCTATTTCCTATTCATTAATATACGTTTATATATTAACAATATACGTTTACAATGGTGTAAATTTTGAAGGAAAGAATGCAAAATGGAAAATCTTTCATATAATAACAGAAAAAGCCGATGTTTACTTTATCTTTATTTATTTGTTTATTCAATAAATCTGCATTAATCAAGAAGATTTGCCACTTATTTACTTACTTATTGTAGACTTTTCTCCACTAATTGCATATAAAATGTTAGCTAATAGATATAATAATAGTCTCGAAATTATAAATGTAAATTTTTGATAATAAAATTAAAACATTATTTCCAAATTTAATTTGTTATAAGTAAAAAAAATGTATATGATACTCAAATCATGAATGGTAAACATTAATGGCATCCAATCAGAATCACTAGACAAACACGAATATTAATCACAAACTGTCATAAATTATATGCAGTTGGTAATTTAAAAGTTATATTTTTCATTATATTTATTTTTTTTTAAAGTTTTTTTATTTATTATAAATTTCAGGTCTTTAATTACTTTATTTTTAAAAAAAGTAAAATTAAATTTTTATTTAAATAAAGATTTTTAAACCTTTTCTAAAATGGTTTCATTCACAAATAATTTGGCAACATTTTTTTATGTCACTAGTAATTTTTTTCTCCCTTTCGTAACTCCGATCAATCTTTCTTATCAATTTTTCAATAGCTAAAACTGTTTTACTTTAAAATTATTTCACTTACAAATTAGATTTTTGAAAACTTTTCTCCTATATTTTTCATAATTCCCGGTAACCTATCATCATTTTCCAAATTTCACAAAAAGGATTAAATTGGAATAAATCGTAATTTACATAGCTCGTTTTTGCATCTCTCATACTCGTTGAAAAGTAGAATGTGATAAAGCGCTTAAAATGACATTAAACTGCCCATAATAAATGATTATGTCCATAATTTTTGTCCCATCGTGTGAATTTGTATTATAGGGTTATTGTGTGTTTATTTGTCATTTTTCTGACCAAAATATTCACTTAATTTACACCAATGTTCATAATTATATATATATATATATATATATATATATATATATATATATATATATATATATATATATATCTTGATCTGTGGTTAATCCGACCGTAATTTTTGTGCTTTCATATAACCTTCCTAATAATATGTGCACGCCCCTTATATTTACTATATATAAAAAAATGTCACAGTACAATTTGTACCCCCCCCCCCTCACACTATCATCATCATCATTATCAGTTTTACTTTAACTTAAAATCTGGTGAGGAATTGTTTACTAAACAATCCATCAACCATAAGAACAAAAAGTCCTCGTATTACAGCCTTGATTAATGAAGGAAATTTTTTAATCATTTTTCTCAATTTAAAAATGTTATCCCCGAAATTGTAAAGTGCTTGCTTATATAATTCGAATTGTGCCGTTATTGAATTAGGGAGTGAATAAAAATGTCATTTTTTTCAAATCAAAACTTTTTTAAAACCAAACAAATTTAACTAATTTGATGATTATATACAACTAGTCGATTTCTACAAGGTTCTCAAACTGTTAGTGGGGGTGTTATTTAGAAGCAATACGACGCATAGGTTGGGCATTGAACGTATCATCGTATGGTACTTAAATAATATTATACAAATGTTTTTAACCTTGCTTCATTAAGTTTATTTGAGTTGACAATGAATGAGTTATCTTGCACAACTCTTCTAGAGCAATACATTTGAAGATTAAGGCTTACTGTCTTGATTGTATTGTTGGCGTTTAGGTCACAGATGAATCATTGTTAATGGCAGTTATGGTATTTTGATAAGATATAATTTCATCACTAATAAAATGATTACGTAATATTATTATAAAACTTAGAATTTTGGTAAGTTATATTAACTATTTAAATTTGCAACGTATCTATGTCCCAAGAAAGTTCCTGCACGTTTACCTTATGTTAAATTACACTCATTTGTAAGCGTTTTCTCACCATTTACTAAAAGTTCTTATTTGTTGCCATTTAGTATATAACTCCTACTCAGATCAACTGATACTTCTGAATTTGTTAACCATATTCTACCTTGGTTTTCTAAATAAAAATATTTCCCTACACTTGAAATGCAAGTAGAACATTGAAGTAGATCTTTTCAAGTATTTCCAAAATATTTCAGATCCACTAGTAAACTAACCCATATAAATCCAAAATGATCATTGATAAAATTTCTCAAATTCAAACAAAAATTAAAATACACTGTCTAAAAACACAATTAGTAACACATTCTCACCAATAAAATTTACCAAATTTTAAATTTCAAAAAAACTAACCAATCAGATCACAGGAATAAAAAAAATTTTCATGTTAAGAATTTTAAAATTAATAAATTTTATTGTTCAAAAAATCAATCAAATATTTTTTTTCCAACCAACAAACATAACTTATTCGAAACAGTTCGATGTTTAAACAAAAATAAAAAAAATTACCAACCAATGAAGCGTAAAATCGATTGAGAGAAATACACAAAAAAACGTCCATCAAAAATTAATGAGCGATTTGTTGTGGAAAATATTCCGCAAATTAGGACATTGTTAATATTCTTACTCACAAAAAAACTGGCATGTTATTTATCAAGTCAAACTCATTAATAAAACAAAAAAAATAAACAACTAATATATATATATATATATATGATTTCACGGTTGAAATCAATAATTTGTTTTAATCGTTCAATTAATTGAAAAAGAAAAAGGCACAACTGAAAGTGATCGAGTTATTGATTCGATGTGAAAAAGAATTTAAATTTGAATATAATTTTGCTTCAATATTCTACTGTGATTTGAAATTTTTGTTTTAAATTCGAGGCAACAGTTTAAATAAAGTGAAAAATATTGAGATCGTCTCTAAAAAAAAACTAACAAGCACGCATTATTTTCACAGAGGCGGCACACATGTTTACGTATAAGTATATAGATTATTTTGAGATTTGATTTACTATATAGTTAACCATAGTTTATTTTTATAATATCAATAATGGTGTTGTGTTGTGTTTGTTGTGTTGAGCTCATCAAACGGATCAAGCACTGCTGAAAGCTTGCACAAAAGAGCTATTTTAGACAGCACAAACATATTAAAATCAGGCCTCTTCCACCGCACATGAGACCAACAATCATAACTAATCTCGCTTTCTCTATCTATTTCTATTTCGCTCTACTTCTCTTTCTCTCTCTCTCATTCTCTCTTGTAGTTCTAAGTGTCGGTAACATCAAACGAGCCGCTATTGGCAAGCGTGCACCGCCCATTCTAATGTAGCCAATGTGAATAACACTATTGATTGATGGCAATTATACAAACCCAATTCTCTAACACTATCTGCCTGTCTGTCGGAAATAGAAAAGGCTGTTTATGTTCTTCATTAATGGCAGATAATTAAATACGACTGTCTCACGCTATGGACTCTAGATTGCATACTAGAAACAAAATTCCGGACAAAATAATTCATAAGTAATTGTTTAAATTAATAAAAATTTTCGGGGTTTTTTTTAATTAGACCGAAAATAAAAAAAAAATTGAATGCCGATAAATATTTTTTGTTGTTGTCGCTATACTTTTTAGAATCGGTATCGAGTGAAATTTTTTAGAAAAAAAATAGAAAACCAGGTTTCCATTTTTCGGGTGTATTTAAACAAAAAAAATTTAATTTCGGTTTCGAGAAAAAATTATTTTTTCCACTCAATTTAAACAATTCAAATCAATACAAAATTAATTATAAAATCCGGCTTTTGTTTTAATCAATGGTGAATTTTATTTATTTATATTTTTCTTCCATTCATTTTTTTTAAAATAAAAAGAATAAGTTGTAATAAAAATTTGAAGATTAAATCTGAATTTTTTTCTATTTTTCAACGGAAAATATATTAGAACCTTCAAGTCAACGACTCATAAAAAAGTAATTCGGTTTTCATCAATTGGAACGAAAGAAAAACCGAGTAAAAAATATTTCTATCATTATAGAAAATCTTGGATGGAATTTTAATAGTATGAGCCCCGTGTGATGATTTTATCAGGGGAAAAATACCAAAACCAAAACCATTAAATTGTGCAACAAATACGCTCAAAAAATAATCGGCGTTTACTAAAAATCAAGCTCCACTTTCTTTTAACAAACGAAAAATTTTCAGTCAATGAGAAAAAAAAAACTTTTTTCAATTAATTGTGTGTGCAGAGTGTGTACCTCCTGTAATTAGATCGGCGGCGCATATCAAGAGATCAAAGAATCGCTTTGATGACGCCGACATCGTAACCACCTGATTTAATTGGTTAGCTAGATACCGGCATACAAACAATAACCCGCACTCTCTCAATCGGTCTTTGATGCCAGTCCCGCCTCTCTGCAGCCGGTTTTTATGTCTCTAGAGCGGTACGCCTACTTTGATCTCGATGATAAAGTTATGATTATAAAAATTCATAGTTGAAACCGTTTGCATGATCTCTAACACTGACTGTTTTTATTAGTGTGTAAAAATAAAAGTCTGTATAAATTGTGTCTGTGTGTATGTGTTGAAGTGCTTGTCTGCGTATGTGTTCATGTGTGTGTAGTAATCTACTGGATTGTGTGAGGGTGTGTAAAATACACAACAATACACACAGCCTGTTACTGGAATAATAAGGCCTCATCTTGCGTTTACTCGTTTCTCATTGGTTGTTTAAATTTACAAAATCGTTTAAATA
Organism: Schmidtea mediterranea; assembly: GCA_022537955.1. Classification (NCBI taxonomy): domain Eukaryota; kingdom Metazoa; phylum Platyhelminthes; order Tricladida; family Dugesiidae; genus Schmidtea; species Schmidtea mediterranea. The sequence goes on from CM039682.1 coordinate 41,376,296, forward strand.
TATTATCCATATATAGTTGTGCAGAATATTCATGTTTTTTATTTTCAAGTATTAATATATTCAAAATTCAAGTCCAATAAGAATTTATTATTATTATTTTTTTTTTATTGTATTTTTTAAACCAAAACCCATTCAAAAGAAATTGATTGATTTTCGAAATTGAAAGTGAGTTGTGCTTTTTTTTCGTATTGATATTTTCTAGATTGATTTTTTTAAAAATTTTTATAATGAATAATTTATTATTATAATAGGAGATTTTATTTTTTTATGTTTTATCGTTTGAAATTATTTTTTGTTTGAAATTGATTTTTATTGAAATCTGTCAAATTGGAAAATGCCGCTTCCTCGAATAAGTGAATGAGGTTTACTCTCAAACGCGCCAAGATGAGATAATATAATGATGCAGGACTGTTTTTGATGGAATATCGGAAGACTGTGTTAGTTGTCGATAGCAGGATATAATAAGTGTAAATTGTCAGAAATTTGACTTTAATAGGCCTTAGTAAAGTGATTAGGCATCCTAATTTGGCGCCATTTCGGATGAGTACGAAACTCTGAGTGTCGTGATAAATAAACGAATATTTAAAATATACTGTCATTTATTCATTTTTTGTTTGTATTCAACGTAATTATTTCAGTTATCCAAAAACAAAAATGAATTCCGGACCAGCTATAATAAACATTCCAACATCGATTCACGTTTTACCATCGTCACCGGGATATTTCTCCAGCAAATCCCATCATTTACTTTCTGGTCCAATTTCTCCAAATATCGATATGAATTACATCCCAAATCAGACTAATTGCTCGACGAGATTCTTAATGAATTCCAACGATTTTTGGCAGAGTCCAGAAATGGCGGCCCTTCAAAGAACGACTGAAAAGTTTTTCGTCAATCAAAGTCTTATAAATAACCCAACCAATCCATCGGCTATTCCTAATCCCACTAACTGTCCGACCACTCCTATTAGACCTATCGCTAGAAAGCCTTGCATTGAACTTCCTTCATTAATAGATTCTAAAAATCAAATGCAATTGATGAATTCTTTGTCTTCCCATGCTTTAGAAGATTGCGTTGACCATTTCTTTCGTAGATCTATTAACTGTTTTTCGTCTGGTTACAATCTTCCAAATTTAATGGCTTGCAAAGAGTTTTCTTTAGACTTTCCATCAGCCGACAGCGTTAGAAACAGCCCACCAAACATATCGACACAATTGAACTTATCATCAAACCGAGCAAACATTCCACAATTGGGTCAGAGAAAATGTCAGAAGTGTACTTGTCCGAACTGTCATCAAGGTCTCAATTCTCGAGCCAATCTCAATGGAGCGAAAAAAGTTCACATTTGTTACATTTGTCACAAAACATATGGAAAAACCAGTCATTTAAAAGCCCATATCAGGTGGCACAACAACGATCGGCCGTTTGTTTGTACGTATCACTTATGTTCGAAATCTTTCACCAGATCAGATGAATTACAGAGACACATGAGAACTCACACAGGAGAAAAGCGATTCGTTTGTCCTTTGTGTTTTAAAAGATTCATGCGCAGTGATCATCTAGCAAAACACAAGAAAACACACGAAGGCGTCGATCCGATAGTTCTCGGTACAGTCATATCGAAAGACACAAATTCTTCCATTAAATCACCAAAAGCTCTGAATCCAGACAAAATTTATAAAGTAAGATTAGAGTTTTGCTAAAAAGGAAATTTGCGTTAAATTAACTTATATTTCGGCTGTATTGTTAAAAAGGGAAAAAATGTGTTTTAATGAAAATTTAATGAAATTCAATTGCTGATTATAATAATTTATTTATAAAATAAAATTCGGCCTTTCGTGTTTATAATGCTATTTATTACAATTGTTTCAAGGTGTTGCAATGTCGATTATTATGATTATTATTATTTATTATTATTATTATCATTATTATTATTATTATTTATTATCATTATTTTTTATTATTATTTATTATCATTATTATTATTAATTATTATTATTTATTATTATGATTATTATTATTATTATTATTATTATTATTTATTATCATTATTTTTTATTATTATTTTTTATTATCATTATTATATCAGATAAGTAAATAATGCAATAAACCCTTGCTGAAAAGTAATTATTATATTGATGAAAAAAATTTCGATTATTTGATAATCAAAAAATATTTCATCAATATAATAATTACTTTGCAGCAAAGGTTTATTTTATTATTTACTTTTCTCATATTTTAATTCATGCTGCTACAAAGGAATCACCGTTTTATATTATTATTTTATTATTATTAAAACATAATTTACATATTTTTTATTTATTTATTTAATATTTTTATTACAAAATTTATTATGCTGTTTGTCACTGAATTTCATATGATATATTATTATTATATTAATTTTTTTTAATGAACTTTTGTCATTGTCTGCTATAAAATTTTAATAGAAGTTCAGAATAAAATAAAAAATAGTAATAAATAAATAAAAATATAATAATAAAAAACAATATTTATAATAATAATGATTGTAAATAGTAAATAAGAATAAAATTAAAAATAATAAAAAATAAATTATACTAAATTTTATATTAATTTTTCTTTAATGAACTTTTTTGTCATTGCTAAAAATCTTATTAGAAGTTCAGAATAATAATAATAATAATAAAATAAAAATAATCCTTTGAAAGCATTTGAAAAACATCAGGAATCAAAAACACAGATAAAAGAATCGCAAGAATTCAATTTAATTCTATTTCAGAAGCAGCAGAATGTAAAGAAACCGAGACTTGGTCTTTCTGTCTCAAACAGCGCTATGAATTCTCCAGATCATCACCATCTCCATGGGAAAGAAAACATTATCATTGAAGAAGATGTTGACATAGAATCTATTTGATTTTCATTTTGTGTAAAATCGTGTGATTATTATCATTATTATCATTATTATTATTATTATTATTATTATCATTATCATCGCCATGATTACCATTATTCCTCGTAATTGATTAGTTTGCAGTGAACACCGAATATTTATTTGTAAAACACCGACTGACACGTCAAACTGGCTCTCTGCTGAGTAGTTGTATCCTAAATCGGTAGCGCGCGTAATCATCTCCTCTACGACTCCGTGATTGGTATAGCGACAAGACTTTCAAATAAATAATTGAAATAATGACATGTCAACATGATCTCGGCATAGAAAACCGTATAGTGGGGAATGGGGAGAATTAAGTGATGTGATTAAGGAGGTTGATTCAGTTATGTATGGGCTTTTAGATATCAAACAGGAATTTTGATAGCAACTTTTCCTTGTTTGATGATGTCTTGCTTTCGTCAAATAAATCGCTCACTTTGCTTACAATTGAGAAAAAAAAAATTTTTTTTTTTCTCAAAAAACAATTTCTATTTTAAATTATTTGAAATATTCAATTTTTCATATTTTAATATATTTTTAAAAATTTAAATGAATTGACCCTTTTTTCGAAGATAAAATAATTAATTCAATAAAATTATTCAATAAAATTTAATAAGAAATTACAAATGTTTTATTTAATGCAAGAATACTTGACATAATGGAAGGCTTTAATGGAAAGGCTATGAGATTGAGAGGGCCAAAAAGCTCAAAAATGTTTTTTAAAAGAACACGCATCAAAGGAACCTTGCTTTTCTAGAAGATCTTCATAGTTCGGTTCAAACCGAGTTGTCCTAATTCTGAGAAGTGAACTTCAATGCCCATATGCTAATCGGTTTCTAATACAGCTCATTCGAAGTTTCATTGTAGAAAACACCCGGTCACATTTATAAGATGCAGCAAACATCACCCTATCACATTTGGGTAACTTTATTTCGACAAATACTTTAGGAGATTGAGAAACACATATTGTTAGTGATTGTTAGATTGTCATATCACTACTTCACAATCGACATTAAAAGGCTGGAAATATCGAAGTCTTTCAATAGCACTGAAGTCTTGAAATCTGTTAAATAGGTAAATTTTTTCCATTTACTATTATCGCGCTGAGTTTGCAGTTATTCGAATGCTACAACAGATGAGTTTTTTGAAAAACTCATTGTTGCACAGGTATTAATAATAACTATATTTCCATTGTATTAAAAACAATAATTAGCCCTATTCCTGTCACACGGTGGCTGTGAGTCAGTATTCAATTGCGAAAAGTTTTGTCTAGCATGTATAAATAAATAGTTGGACAACATTCGCCTCATTATTTGAACTACATTTTCTTTTTTTACCAATAAAACAAATGACTTCTCTATGTATTTTGTATTGGTGTTACATTGTGACCGTTTACGTTAGTCAGATGGCATGGCTATAATAGGATTAGACTCACGGATGCCAGATTTTCGAAAAATCATATCGGGAATAAAAAACAAAAAAAAATCAATTATATTTTGTGAAAAAATATAAATTCATTCATATTTATTATATGCATTTATAAATAAAATATATTAGAAAAAATAACAAAAAATAAGTTTGATAGAACTATAATTTCTCTATTTTTCTTAGTTTTGTTTAATTTTATGGTTTTTTTTAAAAAAAAAATCCTTTCAAGATGGGTAAAATCTATTCAAAATCTAAAACTGTTCAATATCGGGAGTTACGGTTCATATATCGGGAGACGAGAATATGCGTTCCATATCAGGAGACTCCCGCCGAAATCGGGAGGTCTGACAAGCCTGGTTAGACTATTAATACCAAATTAAATTTATCTTCAAATTCTTTAAACTATTCTCCAATACAATCCAAATATTTAAACAAATAATAATTATGATATAAAATTATTTTTAAATTTAAAACGGCACAGCTGGGACCCCTTTAATCCGACATTGCTCGCATCATTGATATTATTTTGTGACCACAAAATTTAGTGAATTCAATCTCTGATACAGTATTTGGATACTGGGACATTTGGATTGAATGTTGTAAAGTGAATTCAGTTCAAGTAAATTAACGGGAAAAAATACAATTATTCAAGTGCTAGAAAAACAGGAAGGAATGCTTAGGATAACACCAAATATTGTGTAGTCCTTTGGGTGAAACTGTTGAAAATGGTTTAACAAAACAAAAGATAATATTATTTTGGTACTCTCTATCAAAGTCAGTCTGTTGAAATTATTTACTTTTTTCCCTTTTTTCGGGTACCAATGTGAACTTAGTAATATTTAAAATTTTGCTGGCTGTTTAAATTTTATAAAAACCTTAAATATTTTAGTAGTAGCCATAAATTTTACCTTGTCTTTAAGAGTCTCGAGATAAGGGTTTATATTTCCTACATTGCGCCCTTTATTTATGAAAGTACCGATTCAAACAAATAAAATTAACTATAAAGCTATAGTCAATCTTGCTCATACTTTTATAATTTTCATTTTCAACATAACCGGATGCCCATGATTATATAAATTACATATATTTTGATAGTAGAGCTACAGATGAAAACGTTATTATAAACGCCAAGTAAATGAAAACAATATGAAATTTAAGAAATTTAGCTTCCCCTATATTTTGAAACAATTCAACTATTAAAATTTACTAGATATTCATATTTATTTTTGAAATTATATGTAGTAAATCCAAGAGTCGCTTTTGTTATCGTCTAGGTTTCTCTTGTTATTTCTTCTTAGAATAGAATGCCTCCTTATCTACTCAACTCAAGCCGGCCCTCTGATGCACTGGCTTGTCTTCCTTGCCAATAGCAGCTAGTCCCAATATGGCCATAAAAAGTTATAAAACATAAGAAACTAAGAGGCTAATTAAATAACTACAAACACATGCATTATAACAGTTATAATATAATCTTTAAAAAGTTATAATTTTAAAAAATACATTTTGAAGTTACCTGCTTATTGAATGGATGAGTCTGTTTGTACAATTCCTTCATTAATTCTGATTGGTTCTTTCAAGTTCGCATATTCAAATACATATTATTATTATTATTATTATTATTATTATTATTATTATTATTATTATTATTATTATTATTATTATTATTATTATTATTATTATTATTATTATTATTATTATTATTATTATTATTATTATTATTATTATTATTATTATTATTATTATTATTATTATTATTATTATTATTATTATTATTATATTATTATTATTATTATTATTATTATTATTATTATTATTATTATTATTATTATTATTATTATTATTATTATTATTATTATTATTATTATTATTATTATTATTATTATTATTATTATTATTATTATTATTATTATTATTATTATTATTATTATTATTATTATTATTATTATTATTATTATTATTATTATTATTATTATTATTATTGATTAATAATTATATTTTCATATAACCAATAAAAATTTTGGAAACAAAAATTAAAATAAAACAAATTTATAACTTTAATATTTTATATTATGGATTTTTCTGAAAAATAATAACTCTATACAAATCATTTTACTAATAATTTCTATAATTACTTTACTATATTTTGTTGACTAATTCCTTAATTTTTTATTGATTAAAACAAATCTTAGGTTAAAACGAATTATTATTTTTGGTTCGCTATTGCTGGTTTTTGTTTTTTGAGCGGGTTTTTGTTTCAAGCCGCACAACAGAGTGCTCAATTTATTAATAAGTTACACCTTATAAATTAATTAATTATTGTTACAATTTTCCTCTGATTTTTTAATTTAATCAATAAAATTAATACAATTTTTTTCATATTTTATACTAAACAAAAAATTTTATTTCAAACTTTTTATTGATTAAAACAAATCTTGGGTTAAAACGAATTATTATTTTTGGTGCGCTATTGCTGGTTTTTGTTTTTTGAGCGGGTTTTTGTTTCAAGCCGCACAACAGAGTGCTCAATTTATTAATAAGTTACACCTTATAAATTAATTAATTATTGTTACAATTTTCCGCTGATTTTTTGAATTTAATCAATAAAATTAATGCAATTTTTTTCAGACTTTCGGTCTCTTAAAATTGTGATTTTTCTTACAAGTTTAAAATAATGCAGAAAGTTAAACAAAAATTTTTTAAAGATAAATTAATAAAGGTTGTTGAACGATCTTGAAGAAGGTCCAATTAATTTATTAGATGTCTCACCATGTGATTTTGTGTTTCCGTTGGGTAGGTTTTAAATGATTTTTCGAACGAATGGAAGAACTCTTTAAGACAATTTCAATGACCCTAAAATCGTATTTTATCAAGACGTAGATCCCGGGTGGCCAACCTAAATGATCATAACTCCGCGGGATGGAAAATGGTCAAGGCGGGTCACCGGTCGCCGCCCCCCCCCCTCCTGACAAAGATAGAGGTTACAAAGGAACAAACAATAAACAAATCTGTTATTCAATTTTTCACAGGAAAAGTTCAAACTCAAGGGTGTATTTCATTTAAGAGTTGCTTTATTGAACCTTAAGAGATGTTGACAAATTCTATAATTGAAACACCCTATGAATCTTTACTCAATAATTTGACTCCGAAAACGGAATCCGTTGAGTTGTCTAGAAGACAATTTCCCAATTAAAGTCCCAAATACTGTCGAATTCAAGCCTATATGTAAATTTATAATTAAAATATATAATAAAGAAGTGTCGTATAAGCCTTTGGCCACCTATTATATTTTTGAACTTTAACAGATGCTGGCGATATAATATGTCCAAGTAACTCACCAAATGTCTTTCAAGGCATTTTTGTCCTGACCCGATTTACATTTCAATTTACATTCCGTAAGTTTTGGTGCTCATGGATATAATATAACCATTTCTTCCGTCACAGGGTTACACAGTGAAACTCACACTTATATAGTAAGATTATCGACTCTAGTATAAGGTGGTCCAAGTCCTCCCTATGAGTTTGAATTGTAAGTTTTGGGACACTGACACAGATATTAACTAGCTTAGATTTTTTCCGCTTACGAAATACTTTATCAACGATTTCGAACAACAACTTCTCAAAGAACTTTAAGTGACTCTTTACGTACTCATTCAATACACTGCAATTGGTCACATGTCCTTTCATTCAAACTTTATTTTCCACTAGATATCTCCAGCACAATTCCTTGTAATATCTTATGCTTCATTTCGAAGGATCTTTTCTACCCAGAAACACTTTCAAATAATATACATTTTGAAGACTACTCTCATATTTATTTCTAATTTATATTCGGAAATGATCCTTTCCTTAACCTTCCTTCTTAATCTTCTTGGAATGGTTTAACAAACATTCCTCATTCCTCCATCTGAATTGCATACATTTCTTCTTACATACATTCCAAAGAGCGTCACAGTTTGTTGATTTGACGATTTTGTACCTTTCTTTTCAACAATGGCATTTCCGTTGGAATATGTAACCAACCATTTACCTATTAGGAACTCGCCATCGTTTTCCGAAAGCATTGATGTTTTCATCAACCTCTGTCTTTCTGAAAATGATTTATAACTAAAGAACATCGGGTAAATACCGTTCTCAAATGATGCTGAAATGCCACATGATTCAGTCGAAACATTCTTGATACCAACCTTCATACCTTCGTGTGTATTCTATTTTTCTAGGAAACATTTCAATGTGATATTCATGACTGAATATAACATTTTTTCAACGTAAATTTTGGTGAATAAATATTTTATTCGAAGCTTTTACTCTGTGATTTCTTCAAAACAATTCTTACGAAATTCACGGAAAACGAATATTATTATCAGATAACTTGCAGTTTTTATCTTTGACATTAGATTAGATGAGTGGTTCCAAAAGTGGGCGAGGAAGCTTTCTTGGAGGAACGGTAGCGGGTTAAGAAGCAATTGGAGGGCTTTAAGACTGCCTGGGGGATAGATGGCCATTTGTAGAAGAAATTCAAAATAATTTTAATAAGAAATTAATTAATTAAGAGTCTCAACAAGTAACTATGTCGGACAAGTATAACGCAATTTACACAGTTTAGTATGTCTTAAAGGGATTATATTTGTTTGTCTAAAATATCAGATGGTTAGAACGGGGAAAACTGTAATAAATAAAGGGAGAGCGTTAGATTTTTTTATGAAAGAATTTATATAAAAATTCTCAGCAGTTCCTGATAAAACATTGTGGAGGGAGAAAGGTAAAAACAAAAAAGCCTAGAGACTAATAAAGCCTTATTTTGAATTGAAGATTCTGAAACAAATACTATAATAATTGAATTATATTTTTTGTTATCGTACTTGACTAGTCATTCTTTCATCGAGTTCTTTTCGATATTCTTTTCATTGGATAATATTTATTACTGGGTGCTCATTGGTTTTGTGCGAAAGTTGCGACTTTTAATATATTACCGAGTTTGTTTTAAATAATACAATATAATTTGTAAATTTTATAATAATAATAATAATAATAATAATAATAATAATAATAATAATAATAATAATAATAATAATAATAATAATAATAATAATAATAACAATAATAATAATAATCATAATAATAATAACAATAATAATAATAATAATAATAATAATAATAATAATAATAATAATAATAATAATAATAATAATAATAATAATAATAATAATAATAATAATAATAATAATAGTAATAATAATAATAGTAATAATAATAATAATAATTATAATAATAATTATAGTTATTATTTTTTGAATTATATAAGTTTTATAATACGTTTCTCCGTTAATTTTCCAACGCTTCTGCATCGGTATTTCATCTTTTTGACCATTTCAAATCATACTATATAGCCCAATAGTAATTCTATTTACTGAAGTGTTTGATGTTCAACTGGATACGTTGTAAGTAAATAAATTTAATTTCATTTTATCAATCTGCTGTCGGCATATCATATTTAAAAAACGCTGATTAATAAATCATTCACCAATTACGGATCCGTGTTTGTCATTATGAAGAATTGAAAGTTTATTTTCTTATAGTAATCATTAATAAATTATTAATTTTATAAATTACTTGAATTTTTCGATGTTTTTAAAGTGGAAGGGGGGGGGCAAGCACTGAATGCCAGTCAATCAAAATGAATATGCCGACTAGTTGCATTGCGTAAAAGAAAGACAAGTGAGTCACATTAGGAGTCCAGGAATAGAACTGAGGAACACAATGAAGGGCTAAGATTCACTAATTGTTCCTTTCTTTGGATACTAAAATGGGTCTTGAACTAATAATACAAATGTGAATGTGTCAGTAAAATACGGCAGTGATAATAAAAATATGTTTTCAGTTTTAATTTAAATTTCTTTATTAAAAAAAAGTTAAAATGAAAATTATAATTGAAAACTACAAAAATAACATAAAGGATAAGCTCTTGTGAAATACATTGACTTCTTAGAGCTTGAATTTTCTAAGCCTGGGTACCAAAAAGACCCAATAAAAAACTCCCATTATGAAAAATTTCCAAAAAAAAAGTTTATTTGAGTTTTTGCTGGGGCATGAGTTCAAAGTAATAATATCCATGAAAATTGATGAATTTATCAACAGTGGACCACATTATTAAAATTGAAAACCTTCTAATTAAGACATAAACGTGCTTGCACTGTCATCCTTGTGGGTCATAACAACGGTTTTCAGATGTCCACTAAACGCACACTCTTTTTGCTATTGAAACCATTTGAATATCACGAATACAAGGGTTTCAAGTCTTGCGGATTTGGGCCTGTTGACAATTCGGTGATCTATCTCATTCTGATATTAATAGAACAATAACAGACACTCTTGAAAAAAAATTCTAAAATATAATGTCAAATTTCTGTAGTATAAAAAATTTTTTACCTTAGTTTTCAAATACTTGACAAATTCCTGAAGCCATTGACTTATGAAATTTTATTATTATTATTATTATTATTATTATTATTATTATTTTTATTATTATTATTATTATTATTATTATTATTATTATTATTATTATTATTATTATTATTATTATTATTATTATTATTATTATTATTATTATTATTATTATTATTATTATTATTATTATTATTATTATTATTATTATTATTATTATTATTATTATTATTATTATTATTATTATTATTATTATTATTATTATTATTATTATTATTATTATTATTATTATTATTATTATTATTATTATCCTTATTGTAATAATATATTTTTGGAAAAATTAGTTTTTATATCTTCAAAATTCTTTCATCGTAATTTTTGTTTTAATCGTCAAATGTAACGTTTTGAATTATCAACATCGCTCTTCTGAGTGATTCACTCAGTTGATGTTTCTTGTTTAAAATTGAAGTAGACAAACAAAGTTTAAAATTAAATTTAAAAATGATTTGTGTAAATAAAAAAGGATTAAAGATTAATTGAAAATAACTTTTTTTTACTAAAAATAAAATAACAGAATCTGAAAAAAATGAAAACTAAATCCCAAGAAAATAAATAAAAATGAATGAAAAATTAAAAAAAAAAATCTGTGTAAAAACTAAACAGGCTTAGTTCAGCAAAGCAATTAATTCTGGAGCCAACTTCAAAGCGGCTCTATCTCCCAAAAGAAATCGACATCCTAATTGATTCTCAAGGCCAGATTGATTTATAAATTGCCCTCAATCGCAAATAATATATCGTGTTTTTTAATGATTTCTACTAGTAGAGAGGCAGCGGAATTTTCTCCGCGAGATTACCTGTACGGCAACCCTTTCAGTTCAACCTGTCGTGCAGCAGATCGATTTAATAACAATTCGGGCGAATGATCCTTTGTACGCTGAATCTACAATTGTTTGATGAGGCAAAAAAATCAATTTGACCGCCTTTTTCTCTTTTTCTATTCTACAGCTTCCTTCCTTTTTTCAAGAATTCAGTCAGCACAGGAGATAGTATCTAGCAAAGAAACGATGATGACGACGATAGTCTATCTAATTAAGAATTAATGAGTCGCGATAATCTACTATAGCGATGCAAGTGTTTTAAGAAGATTACTCGATAACTCAACTTTGTAGCGGAATGAAATTTATCCCTTGAAAAAAAAAAACAAGAGGAAAATTAATTTTTTTTTCTCTCCCTCCATTTGAAAATTGAGAACCGGTTTAGACGAGAAAAACCCGAAGTTAAAGCTGCAGATTTGTGGAATTGTCAGAGGGCTGGTAAGACCAGGAGGAGGTAATTGATTTTCTGATTTTCCCCAATGGGGGGACCCGACCACTTTGAGTGTCATCAGTACTTTTGTTTAGGGAGGATTATGCAATTTGCATTTAATTAGTTTTTCCGATTATCGGAGCTAAGAAAATAAAAATACTGGAAATTATAATCTGGTTTTCTTTCCATAATTACCTGGGCATTTCTATTCAATGAAAACAAAATGTGTTTATGATTTAGATTAAGGATCCTTGTTTTTTTTTCTCCAAACAATAATCACAAATATTTTAGATTGTTGGAATAAACCTTTAAAAAACACTAAATAATAATAATAATAATAATAATAATAATAATAATAATAATAATAATAATAATAATAATAATAATAATAATAATAATAATAATAATTAATAATAATAATAATAATAATAATAATAATAATAATAATAATAATAATAATAATAATTATAATTATAATAATATTAATAATAATAATAACAATAATAATAATAATGAACAAATAAAATTAGAAATGGAAATGAGCCACAAAACCAAAAATTTTGTTAAAGAATTTGAACGTCACATTGAGACCGGCGATCACTAGAAAAGGTCATTGTTAGACAATGAAAAAGAAATTCATTTTCAAACAAAATCCTCACTTTACATTATTTAAATTGACCGTTACAACTTTCCCCAATGAAAAAGATCTTCCTTTGGCCATTTCCTTCCATTAGCCCTATCAAAGCAATTAACGTTTCAGTTTTCCGTTTCGTATTGTTCAAATCAACGCTGGAATATTTGATGGTCTACAATAGCCGGCAACAAAAGATGATGATTTATTTAATGCCCATCCGGCAACAGACCGATATAGGATATTGTTTGTTGTTTTCTCAATGGCCGACTGTGAGAAAACATGACATTGATCATGCGTGAAAAACTGTTAACAATTATAGATTATTAAATAATTAATTATTATTATTATTTTTATTATTATTATTATTATTATTATTATTATTATTATTATTATTATTATTAATATTATTATTATTATTAATATTATTATTATTATTATTATTATTATTATTATTATTATTATTATTATTATTATTATTATTATTATTATTATTATTATTATTAATATTATTATTATTATTATTATTATTATAATTTTTATTTTTATTATTATTATTATTTTTATTATTATTATTATTATTTTTATTATTATTATTATTATTTTTATTTTTATTATTTTTATTATTATTATTATTATTATTATTATTAATATTATTATTATTATTATTATTATAATTTTTATTTTTATTATTATTTTTATTTTTATTATAATTATTATTATTTTTATTTTTATTATTTTTATTATTATTATTATTATTATTATTATTATTATTATTATTATTATTATTATTATTATTATTATTATTATTATTATTATTATTATTATTATTATTGTTATTATTAGTGCAATAATATTGCATTTTCCAATCAATAAATTAATGTATATCAAGTTAAAAAACTTATTTCACATAAAAATCAATTATTTCATTCATTCAAACAAAAAACTCAATGGCCGGCATTTAGATAATATCAACAACTCTTATTTTGAAAATAACAATAACCAAGATAAAAAGAAGGCGGGTTTTTTAAATTTAAAATATATTAATCTTCAAATTTTTGTTTCGCTTATTAGAATAGTCACAAAGAAATTTTTTTTTAATAATTTTTTTTTATTTTTATTTTTATTATTAACCTAGCCTTTGATAAATACCGCTCTCATATCAATTATAGAATCAGTTGTGGGTTTTTCATGAAAAAAAAATACCAATAAAATTCAGTCGGGTTAAATTTCTCAACACGTATGATTTATGAAAAAAAAATACACTAATAAAAATTCATTTATATGTTTAACTTTGTACGTTTGTGTTTTCTAACAATTTTGTTATACATTTTTCAATCGGTTTTCTCACAATGATTTGTTTTTCTATGCTAAACGACGTTTGTTTAATTTTACAAAACGTTCTCAACTTATGATTTCGAATTTAAAAATAACTGAAATATTTTGAGTACTATCAGAAAGGGGGGGGGAGAGGCAGATTTTCCGGGCCTCCAAACTATATCCAACGTTATCTATAATTAGATTAAAAGATAAAAAAAAATTATAATTTTTAAACAGATCCATCTCTATTAAAAATTAATGTAAAATCAAAAGCAAGGATCAAAAAAATATTATGGAGAGGTCAAAGAACGACCTAGTAGGCTAGCGAGCTTTAACGTCAATTATCATATAGCAAGAACTTTAGGTTATTCTGAAATTGTAACCAAGTTCACGCAAAGCTGAAATAATTAAATTGAGTGAAATAAAAATTAAGTATATTTGTTTGTATTTTCTTTACGATAATTTCCTTTAAGGTTTTGAAGCTTCTCACAGAATAAATCTCTCTTGGACCTTAATCCTTCCATGAAAGACCCTAGTGCTGATAGTATTAATTTTAATAGAAAATCAATAATCAATTGTGTAGTTGGATGATTATAGTGAATTCTATTGATGTTATTTAAGTTAGCGGTTCCCAAAGTGGGGGTCACAGACCATTGTTTTATAAATATTTTCTAATTAATTAATTAATTAATTTTAATTTTCCAAAATTTTTGATTACATTTTGAATTTTTAAATTTTTTTAATAAACAAGAAAATTGTTTAATAAATTATAAAGTAATTAATAATCATTTTTTAGTTTAATTCATTGCTTTATTAACACTAGATCTACCGGACTTTTTGATATACCTAGTTCTACCATGAGCGGTCAAAATGACGGGTTACGAAATACTTTACACAATTTGAGAGGCAATATGTATAATTGTTTATTAAATAATAAAAATACAATAAAACATTTATAACAAGCATATTATAGTATTTTACAACAGAAACAATTAAAGAAAAAATAATAATAATTCAGGAACGATATTCTTTTTTTAAAATTTAGTTTGATTTTGATTTTTATTCTTCGCATCTTTTACAAATAATTTTTTTTACTGATATACATTTGCCACATACGTATCGTTTGCATTTATCGCACATAAGAGTAGTTTTATTCTTATTGCAAAACCCTGTTTGACATTGCTTTCTTGTATTTGTTGATTCATCAAGAGGTTGCTGGTTATGCCTCTCTATCTGACTTCTTGATTTTACGAAATCTGCAGCAAGTTCGTCCGCCAGTTGAAACATAAAATCTTTTCTTGCTATATTTATTGCAGTTGTTTTCTTATATAATATCCAAGCATTTATTATGGCAAGGTCTAGTATATTGAAGAATACTTGTAGTGGCCATCTTCTAGATCCAGATTTTGTGCTGTATTTTCTGGCCATTTGATCAGATGAATCCACACCACATTTATTTTTGTTATAGAATGTAATTGTTTCGGGCAATAGCTTTTTATTTTTGTTAATTTGAACCGACTTATGTTTTGAGCTTAGCACTAGTACTTTTTTTTTGTGGTTTGCTTTTATATATCGTGAGAATAAAATCATTTGCTTTGTAAAGCAAAGTTGAATAACATTGCATATTATCTTTTTTTATTTTTACAAACTTTGGCAGTTCTCGTTTATTACTACGTATAGTTCCAACCAACGTGGTCCTTTTTGCAAGCAGCTTCGATGCTAACGATACGCTTGTAAAAAAATTATCTGTTATTACAGTTCTCCCTTTCATCGTATATGGCTCCATTAGTTTTAAGGCAACAAATTCAGATAATGAAGTAGAGGAGGAACGAGTTTCATCCTTACCTAAATATGGAAATCCATTTATTATATATTTGCTTTGGACATCTGCTGCCAGCCAAAATTTTATTCCAAATTTGTTGGGCTTATTTGGCATATACTGCGTAAACCTGCACCTAGCTTTTGTAGCAAATAGTTGTTCGTCTACTGTTATATTTTGCCCTGGTTTGTAGCAGTTTTGGCTATTTTCAATAAATTTATTCCACACTTTCGAAATTAAAGCAAATTTATCAGTTTGCAAACGTTGACTTCTAGAATTTTTGTTGTCGAAACGAATAAATCTTAAAATTTCAGTAAAATCGTTCCTACTCATGTTATCTGCAAAAAACTTAGGCCCCCATTTTTTATTCCATAAATAGGAAAGTTTTAGATTTTTGGCTTCATATGCTCCACGTGCACATACTATAGCCATAAAAGCTTTTAATTTTTCTTCTGTAAGTGTCCATTTTTTACCAAAAACTCTAAAAGCCTCCGCTTCTGTGCATTTTATTATATACTCCATAATATTTCTGTCGATAATCAAAGAAAATGCACTACTTGCAGAACCTTTCATTATGTTCCTTTTGGCATATCCTGTTGGACCAGGTGTATCTTTGAAAATATTATGTAGTGGTAATCTTCCCCCAGAAGATCCTTCGTTTAGTTTTCTCCAGACTGTTCCATCCGCAGACAATTCAATTTCATCCTCCTCTACTTCTTCTTCTGAACTTGTAGATAATTGTTGGTTCCTTTTCCTTTTCGGTATATTCAAAATATTTTCATATTCACTATCACTTGCAGAAGATTCCTCATGATCACTGTCATTATCACCACTATCAAACATGTAATCATCACTACCGTACGGTCCGTTATTACTTTCGATTAGATCGCCATCACTATCATAAAGTTTATCTTCTTCAATGTCAGAGAATCCTTCTGGTATGTTACGTATTTTTTCTAATAACTTTTCTATTTTCATTTGCTTGGTCATTTTTACGGCCTGATAAATAACAAAAATATAAAACCAAAAACATTTTTTATTTTTTCTAAATTATCTTACCTCTGTTGAAATCGTGAGGGTGGAGATGAACTGGCGCGGATAAATACTACTATATCTGCCAATGGCTAAAATTACTGACTGAGCATATGCGGTGAGAACCTCAGTTTTCAACGAAATCATATGGAGCCTGTGAGATCACTCATCATGTGACAACCAATTTGTTTTCTTTTTCAACAGAAAATATGTAGTATATAGAATAAATGATTCATTTTTGAGATAACAAGGTATTATTTATCAACTTCTAAAATCATACTGGCGAATATAGCAATAAACCGTACAACAAATATCAAATTTGTCTTAAATATTAGTAGCCGTCATTTTGACGGGTGTTGGTAGGAATAGGTATAGCACAAAAAAATTTGCATTTTGGATACATTTAAAAATAGAAACAATTTATAAAATTAATTACCGCTACATATGTAGAAAAGTCATGCAATTATTTCGAAAAAATATTAATTGTAATTATGTAATTTTTTAGCAAGAAAATTGAAAACCGTCGTTTTGACGGTCTCGGTAAATCTAGTGTTAATTAAATAAATTCTCAGTCAGAACAATTAAAATACTATCTTAAATAAATATTATTCAAAATTAATAAATAATGTATATTAAATAAAATATTTTGACATAAATTAAGTTCTGCTCACTCCAATACGAAATTTAACAAGTTTATCCTTCTATCTCTTTATTTGAATCTTTCTTTCCGGTTTTAAAAAATATAATATTTTTAACAAAATAAAAATATTTATTTCAGATTTTGGTATTCGAAAATCAAATAATTTTTGAGTTTAATTTTGCTTACATTTAGATTGGTTAAATTTCATTTAATAAAACACTGCTTACCTATTATTTTGTTTGAATTATAATTCTATAAATAATTCCGTTATCGACAAGTTATTTTAAAGTTTATTTAAATAAATATTTATATTGGAAAACTAAAAAAATAAGGCAATGGCTTTTGAATTTAGCCTCCTTTTTGACTTGTCGGAAAATTTTCATTTTTAAAGTTGGTTTTGGTCCAAGAATCTCTGGGAATCGCTAATTTAGGTTTTTGTTTTACTATTCTCCCGTTACTTATTTGATCTGCTCATTTACATCACTGATTTGTTGAAGCCTCCGTGGATAATAATAATGTATGGAGACCGTTTTCAGTAGAAAACTATTCAGAACTGAAATATTTTCTAACGGGTCATCATAACCTAACTTGTCCTGATTGTGAGTACAAACTCGCACTGCAAGGGCTTAGTATATTGAGTTCCTATCAAAGTGTGTATCTATCATAACGGTATTTCACTCACTTTAAAGGTAAACGAATGCTATCGTACTTTGTACATACATATTGACCATAGGTTCCTAACCTTTTCTGGATCACCGCCCCCCTTTACATGAAATAAAAATTATAACAACCCTCCCTCATAATAGTAATTCCAAATCATATAATATTATAAATAGCTCCGCCTCCTCTCATTTTTATCCACTTAAAAAGCTCCATCGCCTCCGTTTGGCATCCATGAAACCCTTCCCAAAAAAATTAATATCCTATATACAGTTAGACTATTTTCATTTGACTGTTTTGAATTATTTATCCATTCCATGTTGATTTAGGAGAGGAAAGAATTATTCCGACAAAGATAAACTTTTAAATTTATTTTATTACTGAAACTCCTCATTTAATAAGACAAAAACGATGTAAAAAAGAAACTAAACATTTTATGTAACAATTGAAACATATTTATTCAGTTCTCACGTTTTGTTGAGTGAAATCAGTCTTCATTCATTACCTTTTCCACAAATTTGGATTCATGTATTCAAAAGAATTCTAAAGACCGCCACGCAGAAACCGATCATCCGTGTCGACAATTTCATCCCGCTTAACAAACACTTGAAGCGCGCCCACAATATGATAAGATAAATGAAATTAAAACACTAAATAAACTGTTTCACGTTCCATGTCATTATTAATTTTGCATTTATGTCTATTTGGGCTTAGAATTGTCGAAAATTGTCTATTAATTATTATTATTATTATTATTATTATTATTATTATTATTATTATTATTATTATTATTATTATTATTATTATTATTATTATTATTATTATTATGCTGATGTAATTCTCATAATGGAAGCGTAGAGGAAGAATTCTTTTTGTTTAAATTATCAGGTAAATAAAATAATAAATTATGAATAACTATATTTTACGCATTAGTTCTCACCTAGCGAGATGCGAGGATATGAAAAAGGTGCCATGAGCCCGGTGAGACAGATACAGACAATTTATGGTTAGTATTGAACTGCATTTATAAATTCGCATGCTATATAAAGTGATTTTGTTGAACTTTTATTTACATTTTTTACTGCTTAAATACTACATTTCCAAATTGAATCTGAAATAACCAGTCAATCATGCGACATCTTTTAGCTGTATACAAAGGTGGATTACCATATTTGAGGCCCGATGCAAAACTAAAAGAGGGACCCTTGTGAAATTTGAGTAAGTTTTTTTAATTCGGGATAACGCATAAATAAATTTTTAAAAAGACTTTGAATTTAATTTTTTTTTCAAACACAATTTTTAAAAAAGTCAAACTTAATATAAGTTTAACTTTTGCTTCTATCAATAAAATTACAACACTATTAACATTTAAACTAAATAATTAATTAATTAATTTTATTATTATGCAATTTTTTTATTTTCGGTTTTATATTAGAAAAGTTAATTATTTTTTTAGGCAATCAACACTTGGTTGTATAGAAAATATACGAATGCACAAATAACTCAAAATTGTTTGCTTATTTAGTAAGTATGTGTGTTTGTGAATCGATCAGTGCACATATGTTTCTACTTATAACAGATTAGGTTTGGAATTGGTGTAATTGTTTTAGTTATGTTATTAAAAATGTTTAAAACCCTTTATAGCCTAACCTTTTTTTATCGCGAAACAATTCTTATATTTAAATTTATTATTTAATTTAAAGAGCACCCTATTTTACTTTTCAAATATTTGCCATAAAAAACCTTTTTTGTCCACCAACAGTGCTAATAAAGAGTAATCAGAAATAAATTTCAACGGTACTGTTTCAAAGAAACCTATTTTTAAAAATATATTTTCGCAATATACTTCGACATCCCTATACACGAGTTTGAGAGCATATTCCATTGAGCGGAAACAATAATATAAGTGAACATAATAAACCTATAAGTTGAAGATAGTGATTCATGACTGTAGAATGTTATCTAAGGGTTTCAAAAACTATTGGGAACGTCTTGTGAGGTCTTGATAATAAAAAAATTCACCACAAAATAAAATTATTAAATGCAATATTCACGTATGTTTTATGAGTTTTTAATTAATCGACTGATGAAAATATAAAAATGAAAGATATTTCTGTAAAAGATAAAACAAAATTTAAACAAAATCTCCAAAAGGAAAGAATAATTTCGAGTGAACAACTTACATCACGATTAAAAGATAAATTGTTGAGAAACTTTGAAAATTCAGAAGTGCGTTTAAGAACAGCATTTCGATGAATAAAGCTTCCGAATCCAAATGAGTGTTGAAAGTTGCCCTAAAGGTCCATTAAGGCCTAACCAATGTTTGGTTCTACCCGAATTGTTATATGTGATTAATAAGGAACTATTTGATGAAAAATAACGAAAAGAAGAATTTTGGATAAGAGGATAATATGGCAGAAAAAGATGGAATAGTTAAATTTTGTCTTGAATTTTGAAAATAATTAAATCTTATTTTGAAAATTTTCAGAATAAGTTAAATGTGGCCATCCTGAATCTGTGCCTTACGCCATAAATCACCTTATACAAGGTGTCAACTTCGCAAAGCCAGACACTTACTAAACACTATGAAGCAAGGAGGCTAAATCCAACCTCAAACCGGAGACTGCAGTGAGACTAAAAAGAAAAAAAACCCACAAATAAAGATATTAAATGTCACAACATTAACTGCATGTCTATTGAATCTGACAGGAATCAAATTTGTGACAAATACGGACAAATTGAAAATGATCTCCAACAAGAATCAGGAATCTTCACCTGGAAATTTGTTTCCAATACATTTGAACATCTCATTTGTGTCACTACGAGGAGAATCACTGGACCCAGACTGTTGCATTCTTCCGACGGATAATTGGTGCTGACCCCTTGGGTAAGCGTACTCGGTAGATGATTGAAATTCGCAATTTTTCTTCGGGTTTCCATCCAACTTTTCATTTTTATTGAAACACCTTAATTTAAACAAAAAAAATAAAAATGAATAAAATGTAAAAAATTCAAATATTAAAAAAACACAAAAAAAGCAAAAGAACCGCCAAAAATTCCAATTGTGTGGGTGGCAAAAAATCAATAAAATTTTCAATATTAATAGTAACAATTCAATGACAGATAATTTGATCATTAATTTATATTTTGTTTTAATGAAGTTGAGAAAGAGATTAATTCTTGTTACTGATTATTTATAAATCAGTTCGAACCTACATTAATCGGTGATGATTGGATTTATTAAAATTAATGTTAATTAAACACTTGTTTAAGAATTTATTTTCTAATTTGACATTTTCATTAGTTTGGAAATTTTTTTTTACATCTATTCGAATCTATTTGCTTTGTTTCCGCTCGGCTTCTTTAACTTTTACATAATTTTTTTTTCAATATCAACTAATATATCCATTTTAAAATTAAAGTAAAAGTAATTCATAATATTATTAATAATAATAATAATAAAAATAATAATAATAATTATAATTATAATTATAATAATAAAATTAATAATAATAATAATAATAATAATTATAATTATAATTATAATTATAATTATAATTATAATAATAAAATTAGTAATAATAATAATAATAATAATAATAGTTATAATAATAATAGTTATAATATTAATTATAATAATAATAATAATAATAATAATAATTATAATTATAATTATAATAATAAAATTAATAATAATAATAATAATAATAATAATAATAATAATAATAATAATAATAATAAAATCAATAATTATAATAATAATAATAATAATAATAATAATAATAATAATAATAAAATCAATAATTATAATAATAATAATAATAATAATAATAATAATAATAATAATAATAATAATAATAATAATAACAATAAATCAATATAGATTAAAGTGTTTAGTCAATTTGATTTTTAAAAAAAAATCGAGGAAAACGGAGATTTAAATACAATGATTTAAGGAAATATGTGCAAATTAGAGTTAAAGCGAAAATTCAAGACATTATTATTATTATTATTATTATTATTATTATTATTATTATTATTATTATGATTATTATTATTATTAATTTATTATTATTATTATTATTATTATTATTATTATTATTATTATTATTATTATTATTATTATTATTATTATTATTATTATTATTATTATTATTATTATTAATTAATATTATTGTGATTAAAGTACTTATTTTTACCAAATCCAATTTATGAACAAAACTACTCATTCCTGAATTTTTGTCACGATATTTTTCGCATTGCAAATTAGCATAAAAATTACCACCTATAGACAATAAAATCCTAGAACGTGCTGCCTAATAATTCTACTAATTAAAGATCATTTACCGACAGCTCATTATACCAAATAACAATGAAGTCGGGCCCCATATTGGAGTTATTAACTTTTGACATCTTAATGATGGGTCTCCTGACGATAATAAATGATAATACAATCGTCTTGAGCCGATGAAGCTGTCGGGCGGTTTTCACGTGCAGAAAACTGTGCAATTCAACTGCGAGAATTTCCACCAATCAGACCTCGTCTACCGCCGGAGATCAAAGGAAATAATGATAATAATAATAATGAAGTAATATAAGGATTGTGTGACATTAATAATTTACGATAGGACTAAAAGTGGGCAAGTTAACTGTTTGAGCATAGCTCTGTTATTAAAACAACTCGATAAACTTTTCCGTTTACTAACTGTGTTTTTTAATGTCTTTGATAGTGCCGCATCGGCGTTGAGATAGAGAGAAAGAAAAAGAGAGAGAGAGAGAGAGAGAGACAAGAAAAGAGGTGTAACAAAAATATACAATTTAGAAAATGAATTATTCTATTATTAATAAACCAACTTCTTAATCATTTGACATTTTCATTTTGTTGGGTTTCGCGCCAATTGCGCATTGACAAAAATAATAATCCGAGTTTCAGATGTTTGCATAATCTTGACAATATGAATGGAATTTTTTTTTTTTGGTTTTTCATTTGGTTATGTTTTCGTTGATCTGTTTAATAAAACAATATTTAATTGTTAATTCAGAGGAATTAGTAAACAAGTAAACACATTGTTATTGTTATTAGTATGTTTTCACTAACATAAATATGCTTAACTTTATTTATTTACTTATGAATTGAAATTTATTTTAATTTCGTTAATAAAATTGTTAAAATTAAATAATTTATTTTGAATCATTAAAAGACTTCCAGACCCGGCTTTGTGAGGTTGCCCTTGAAATATATGTGTTCGTTTGAAGGCCATTTTTCGACGGTTTAGCGTATCACACATTGAATCTTAAAAAAAGAAGGGGGGGAGGTTCTTGAATTTGAAATAATGCTTATTTGTGAGGATACGGTTTTGAAGAGACTATTTTTGGAATTTTCACAAATCAGAGCTAGTCTATCTTAAAGTTTTAATTGAATAATTTCTTTTCTCTACATCAGAACCACGAGAGGATTACGTTTCCGAGATATTTCTTCAATTCCTTCACCCTCCGATTGTAAATTGGTTACACAGAAAAATCTCGCTTATGAACACACAGCGGTTAAGGATTCATTTATTCATAGGACAGCGCTTATATTTGGTATAATACTTTTATAGTTATTACTATGGCAACGTTCTGCATCTTTTTAGAGGTTTTTGTAACTTTTACAACTTATTATTAGTCTTAATAACATCAATTATGTTAAAAGACAGAAAGTTTAAGCCGACAAGTGTTGTAAATTATTTCTCACTTTATATCAATTCGGTAGAAGCCGAAAATTTGACTGAAAATGAAAATGAATAAATTTTTGGTTTAAAGGTTTTTGTTTTGTTTTAATATTTATACAATATTTCGCTGTTGCAACTTTTTATATTGCAATGCAACTTTGTTGCAACTGTTTTGCAACTGTTTTGCAACATGCAAGTTGAACTAGTTATTACTCTTTCTCAAATCTTTAGTTTGAATTCGATCACGAAGTTCAATGCTCTGGTCTTGTCTAAAATCAACGAGTATTTATCTAGACTTCACTTTACATACGAAACAAAAACAGACTATTTCCGACGTAGGTGACGTTTTAACTATTTCAAATTATTTGTAACAAGGAAAGTTGGATATTTAATTCAAGAACAGTTTTTTGATTTAATAAATGATGGGACACAAAACATGTTTTCAGTAAGATTTGTTGTAGTGATTTTTGGAGTGAAATATTACAATAATATTCAGATGTTGCAAAGGTAGCTTAAAGAATGTTGATTCCATTTGGAACCACTTATGAGTGGTAGTCAACTTTTTTTCACAATGGTTGCTATTAAAACATAATACCAAAACCGATATGATGCGACAAATGACATCAAAGTTGCACTGTTCAAAACGATGCCAACCATAGAAGAACTGGTTTACGAAAGACAGATGCATCCATCCCATTGAAATTTAAATTTAATAATAATTTTCTGAATAAATAATTGTTCATAAATGACAACTTCCAGTCAGGAATTGCATCAAAAACTTTAAATATTTCCGTCAAATTTTAGAATTTATCATAAACTTTATTAAAAAAAACAAATTAAACTTAAATTGTTATATAAAATGGATATTTGATAACGCTTTCTTAATCCTTCCTTTCATTTGAGTCTTTATCTCATTTTGGTATTTCTAGTATCCGTTGTCGGTTTCAGTATTAATATCATCATTTCAAAGACATTCATATTACATGGGCACATTTTTTCACCCGACTTTGAATTTCAGCAGTAACTTTTGTGAGATCCCACACGGTAGTACATTTTAGTATAACTCCAACTGGACAATAGGTCCTTGAACCTCAGTTTCCAAAATTCAACTTCTTTGTGCTACGCTTCTGTTTTAGTGTACTTATCTGATGTAATTTTGCTACTATGTTGCTTATCGTTTAGTGTCCCTGCATTTTCGTTACTGTCTCGTTTAGCATTTAGCTGATTAATGCATATATAATGATGATGGGATGAAGACCAAATATCACTCAATTTTCTCCAATTGGAAAACCTTTCAAAGACTTTCATCTTCTAATGGCATACTTTACTTGACTAAGACTGCAAAAATTTGGCTTTTGGCAAAATATATGAAAGTCGTAATAAGCATTCTGATATTTGTTTAATTACTTCAGTTTCCAGAAAATCCTAAAAAATTAATTTAAGATTTTAAAATGGCGATTTTTCACGTTAAGATACATTTTGCGGTATATAGACCTTTTTTAGAAGCAAATTATAAAATATTTTAGAAGCCCGTCAAAAATATTTAATATCTGGATAATAATCTCATTCCATTTCAAAAATAGCCTTAAAATGATAATGACCGTAAATTTATTTGGTTTATTTTAAAGGATAACAGAGATTCGATAAGTTTTTTTAAAAAAATGTTCATGGTGTCATTATGATTGAAAATATGGACATGAGCGCAACGGCAGAAAAATATTTCAAACAATCAATGAAGACCTGTTTAAGAGTTTTTATCAACGAACTTAAAAACATTTAAAAACCATGAAAATTGTCTAATTTTTCACATAGAACATTTTTATGCCATTTTAGATTTTTATGGTAAATATCCCTTTCATAAAATACTGCTTCAAATAATTAATTACGATATGAACTTTTAGATTTTCATTAGTTATTAGTTTGAAATATTGCCTAAATCATAAAATTTAGCAAATTAAAAATTATACGTGTTATTTAAAAATTTAGTTCAATTAGTTAATATTTTCTAAAATAAATTTATTTACAAATGTTACATAATTTATAATAAAATTATAAATAAGTTGAAGTCTTTTAAATGAATTTATTATAATTTCACAACTTAGTTTTACTATATGTTTAAAATTTGTTACTTGTTTTAGTCACTGTTTAAAACCTTCATTTTCAAAATAGCAAATTCATGTTTTGTAAGACATTTATAATTTGTAAATAGTACTTAACTAAAATGGAAAATTTGTCAATAAATGTTACTGATGAAAAATATAATTTCAATGGTAGCAGTGCAAAACGAAATGATTACATAAATTGGGATGAATATTTCATGTCAATTGCCATTTTATCTAGCATGAGAAGCAAAGATCCAGTTACACAGGTTGGTAATTAGATATTAACAATTAACGTTGGTCGACCTAAACATTTTCTAGGTCGGTGCTTGCATAGTAAATGATAAAAATCAAGTAGTTGGAGTTGGTTATAACGGAATGCCAAGAGGATTACCCGATGATGAAATGCCTTGGGAGAAACATAATGCAGACCGTTTGCTAAATAAATATTTTTATGGTAAAAAATTAAGCATTTGAATCTGTGATAATTTATTTTAGTCGTCCACGCAGAATTGAATGCTGTGCTTAATAAAAACTGCATTGACTTGATGAATTGTAAAATATATACAACTTTGTTTCCTTGCAATGAATGCACCAAAGTTATCATCCAAAGTGGGATAACTGAAGTGATTTATCTATCAGATAAAAAGCATAATGCTGAACCTTCAAAAGCAAGCAAATTTATGCTTGAAAAGGCCAAAGTAAAACTAACGTAAAGTCTTATTATAAATCATAAATTAAATTTACTTTGATTTTAGTGCATTTTGTTCCAAAAACAAATCTTTGACTTTGAATTTGAACTGAGCAGTAAATATTTAAATTATCACAATTTTTAAAGAATTTTAAATTAAATAGTTTATGACTTGAATAGAAATTTTTTGTCATTTATTGTTAATTTTGTTTGTCATGAAAAGTTTGAATCTTTTTTATATTTATTTGACAGTTTAAATATGTATGGAACAAAGCATTTAAACCCAAATTATGTATTAGTTCGGTTAATTTTAAATTGTATCGGTATATTTAAATAAAATTTTTTGGTAAAGTGGCAAGTTATTATCGTTATTTGTGACTGAAATAACTAAGTTGAAATTAAATTTAAAATGTCCATGATTAATAACTTAAAATTTAATAAAAATACAAATTTGAAACCAATATATTTACAAAACAATTGAGCAATTAATTTGCTTGATTGATATTGCTACTACATTTGAAATTAAAATTAATTATTATTATTAAGGTAAATTGTATTTAAATTTCCCAATTTAATTCACATAAATTTCGTAAAAGAAAGTAAATTACGTTAAATTCCAGCGAGTAAAATTTGTAGAATTCAATTAAAATTGTAATAAAGATATTTATTTTGAAATTTGCCCGATAAATTATAATGAAATTATCTGAATTAAACAAAATGTTTTATCAATAAATATTTTATAAATATATGATTATAAAAATTTAGGAAATAAATTCTCTATCACTATTTCCATTTAATAGTAATCGAAAATTTCTTGTTAATTAAATGTACAAAACATTTATAGAAATAGATAAAATGTATACATCATTTTATATATATATCCATTAGTTAATTTTGGAATTTAATTGAGAAGTTTTATCCTATTATAAAATCTCAATTTATGAAATATTTTAGATGGTCATTTCGTCAATTACATTTTAATTTGGATTGATTGTTTGTATTGTTCCTTTTTATAACCTCAAACTTTGAACATCAATTTACTGCCACAACAACTTACCATATTTTTCACGAAGGGGCTTAGTTTAAACCGTTCGTGTACTACCATTGGTACAATTTCCAGTACCGAACTTAAAATTTCAGGTTCAACCGGACTCTTGAAAATTCTGGTTCATTTTGAGTGAATAAGTTATTATAAGTTATAAGTAGGAAAATGTATACACTCGATGTATAGATACAAACTTATTAGTGACATACTGTCAAAACCATGAGATAAATGTAAAATACATCAAGCTTCATTGACATCTATCAAAATAACTAATTTGCATAGAATTTTGAATTAGTGGAGTATTGATGTATTTTCTACTTAACTGAGATAAAAATAACGCGAATGTGATGAGAGGAGAAAAGAAGAAAATTCAAAGTTAAGCTGTCGAAGATAAAAGTTGTTTTCAATTTCTATTGTTTCAAGGCCTCTTGGTACATTCATTTCCCTTATATAATAGTTGGCATGCAGTGAGTTGATGAATGAGCCCGTGTAGAAGTGCGTTTGCAGAAAAGATTTGACTTGAATTTTAATTACCAATTTTCATTATTATTATTACAAAATTTTATTGCAAGCTTTCAGCAGAATTAATATTTATTTATTTAATTATATATAAATAAATTATGTATTTTTTTCAGCTCATTTCTAGTGGAAAAGTATGTTCAGTTTTCGGATTTGTGAGTGAGTTTTTCAATATGAGGATAATTTTTAATATTGTTTTCAATATTAATATTTAATACTAGTTTATTAATATATTATTTTTTAATTATCTTTCCATTATTCGAATCTATCTAAAGAACATGAAGTATATTTAAAGCGTCACCGCGTTCCGGTTTTCTGAGATTTATCCCGGTGTCCTATTGTCCAAAGGAATCTTAAATGTCCAGAATTATTGTTATTTTACGTTGATAATTGTTAGAAATAGTTTGAGATTTTCCTTATTTTATTTAAGATTAGGCAAAGGAAAATTAAAACCATTTATTTTTAGCGACAAAAAAAGACGAATGCTAATTAATAGGGACTTTTACCTCGATTTAGTTCTTCACTGAATTTCTGAAGTTTCACAATTTACATAATCATTTTTATTCATTCAAATGAAATAAGTTTTTTGCATTTCCCTAAAGTAAACTTGTTTTAAACTTATCCCTTTACAAATTCATTTTAAAGCCTTTCAGTAGCTTCTTTTATTAAGCGTTTCATTAATTTATCCAATTCCCAACGAACTCAAAATACCCACAACACTAAACATTCCCTCCTCTTTTATAACCCTTGATTTACAAAGATCATCCAAATCTTGCATGAGTTAATAGAACACATTTTAGGTCGAAAATTTTAAATAAGTAATCACTACAGATAAGGATTCTAAAAATAAATTCACAACCGACGATTTATCAAAGTTTTTATAATTATATATTTATCAGCACAACCATCCTAATTCACTTAAATCTTTTTTTTTCATTTAAAATTCATTAAAACAAGCAATTTTTAGTTATGCTCATATTAAAATCTAAGCTTATTAAATAAGTACACCCAACAACTTTACAGAGCCTTAATTATTCTCATTTTTAAAAGAAGCAAAAAAAGTAAAATAATTAACCTAATAATAATTTTTTATTAACCTTTTAGTTTTGGAATTTTCAAAATTTATCAATATTTTTTCCATATTTTCCATAAATTTTAATCACTGCTTATTTTGCAGTGTGTATTAATCAACAAAATTTACATTTAACTGTCTATTTTTAGGTGAAATACAAATGCTTTGTTTTTATCATTGGTTGATTAGTTTTTCTAATTA
The DNA here is from genome assembly GCA_022537955.1 of Schmidtea mediterranea. Classification (NCBI taxonomy): domain Eukaryota; kingdom Metazoa; phylum Platyhelminthes; order Tricladida; family Dugesiidae; genus Schmidtea; species Schmidtea mediterranea. The sequence goes on from CM039682.1 coordinate 41,405,822, forward strand.
TTCAATATCGATCGGTGATTGGTCCATCGTTTATAGCTAATTTTTCATTGTCAGTTGGTGTAAGATTATCGATTTTTTTAGATTATAGCTGATATTATATTTTGAAACTGGCTGTATATTTTTCCATGTTTCATGCATTTAATAATTAAGTCAAAATTTTAGGACATTTTAAATTTTCTTACAAATGAAAAATTCTGAAAATAAAACAGACCATTCAATTGGCTAACTCTTTATTGATTTAAATTTAAATGATTCACGCGTGAGTGATATAAATATCGAAAGATCAATAGAATAGTTCAATTAAATTTGAAAAAAAAATCATTACACCAAATTATTGACAATTTGAAAATTTCACGAAAATCGATTGATTAAAAAAGTCACAAATACAAATAGAATTAATCAATATAAAATTACATAATCAATTCACCGCCACGAGATTTATATCTAAAATCTCGTGAATAAATTCATAATAATCGATTTTCCGATCCATATTTTTGTCGAAATTTGTCAAAATATGATAAAGATCATCCTTTTTGAGAAAGATCTTGTTCTCTTTCAGCACATTATTGATCTGATCAATTGTTAGTAATCCTTCTTTACAGTGATCCATTTTTTTGAATGCGCTCAACAAGTTTTTCCATTTTTTTATCATCTAAAAATGTTTTTTAATAATTAAAATTTAATGAAATTATTATTTCATATTGCATGGAACTTCTTGGCCAGACATTGAATGGTGTCAATTCCTTGCAATATGAACCCTCAAAAAGACTCATCAGGTAAAAGAATAACTACCGAATAATAAATCACAAGAACAGGGGATCCAAAACTGTCGTTGATTGAAAAAAAGCAATATTTAGAGACATAGTGACTATTATAAAGGGGAAAAAGACATAATTGCTAAATAATTAAAACATTATTACAGTAAAACAATAAATAAATATGAAGAAGGCAGCATTTATTTAAATAAGAGACTACTTAATAAATTATTAAAACACCATATGTTTCGTATTAACCATAAACAAATATTTCCAACGACAAATCTCCGAAAAAATTATACATACCAAACTGCAATGATATAAATTCTCTATTATATAAATTGATATGAAAATCAACTTAGTGGATATATTTTTAAAAATCTAGCGGATTTCGGGTGGATATTTTCAAAAATTAATTTTCATTAAACGGTTTTATTGATTTTGTATATATATTTATTGCACATGTAAATTATAAACTATAAAAGTTTTATAATCTTATATGACTACAACATTTTATTTTAAATGAATGAATAATGCGTTGACATATCATTATTAGTACACATTAGGTTAAAAATTGACAATTTAAATCTTATTCGCTTTAATAATAACCCTTAAACTTTTTGCCGCCATAGGCAAACTGTCGTTTGAGTTGTTCATTTTTATTTTGCTTTACAGATCCTAACACTGCGATCAATACGACATCAGCTATTTACTATATTTTTGTACTGACACATTAATAAAAAAACAAAGACAAAATAGTTGTTTCAGCCAGTTGGAATACCATTACCGACACTCTTAACATATTCCCATTAAATGTCCAACAAGCGTGGGCCGATTCGATCCACTTTTGCTATCTAATTGTTGAATTTGATTGATAATTAATAGATTTGATTAAATAAATAAATCTTTAGATATCTCCTTATTTACAAGCAAATTCAAACTAGAATCATCCGACTTTAGATTTATTCAGCCATTTTTTTCTTTAAAATTATTTATAAAAATGTCTTAAGTTATTATAGAAATTTATCTCAACACAGATTTACTATATATTGAAAGTTTGCATGCATTTTTATTATGTGTTGTGATTGTGTGCAGTATTTAATTTTTCTACAAATTTTCAATTTCAATAGTCCAGAGTGTATCTCACTGCACTTTCAAAGAACAACATCAAAATGAGTTTGTATGTATCTATATAATAAAATTATTGATTTTTATTTTGTATTAAAGAAAGGTGTATCCTAGTGCAGTGTGGTGAATAGCTCTTCTCTGTGTAACATCTAAAAATAGAGTTTATTGCATTATTAATTAATTGTATAGCATACTTGCAGATACACAAGCATAACATCATTCAAACACAACCATCAAACATCCTAAATAACCTAAACTCTTGAATATATAATTTTGGCAAAGAGTTACACACTAAGTCAATTTAATTAATTATATAATATTCACTTAATATCCTTCCTTATACTGACAAAAGAGAAAAAAATTAACTCTGTGTAACACAAATTTTCGGCCTTGCCTTTATCAAGTGTTGAATATATTTTATGGCTAATTATGGTTTCAAATGCAAAAAATTGCAAAATACTAACCCTAACTGGATATTTTTTGGTCCAGAACTGACCTAACCCTGTTTTATTTTATTTAATTGATTATTTTAGAATCTTAATTTTAGATAATAGTTAAGATTTAAAAAAATTGTTATGCACATAATATTAAAAAATATATATTGTGCGTTGTTTTTTTCAATTTATATAATTCCTTATTTTTGGTAAGGGATGCGTGAATTTTGTTTGAACACTTTAGGTGTGCCGGTAGCTAAAAAGGTTAAGAACCACTACCTTAGCATAACATTTAAAATGCGTTTTAAACAACACAGAGTACAGACTAAAATTTTCTCACCAGAAAGAGGTTGTAATAATAATGAACTTTCGGCGTAAATTTTATTTATAATAACACAAGCAATATACAAATTGAGTTTGATTGACAAAACGTTTTTAAAAATACGATAATCCACTTAAAAATAAACTTTATGTTTGTATAATTCCTATAACCAGGAATCGGCTTAGAAATAATAATCCGCATGAAGAGACTGGCAGTAATGTATTAATAAGTTTTTGAACTCATTAGTCCATAGCAGGGATGTCAACAATTTTAAATTAATGGGCCGCATTGAAAACTTTAATATTTAACTGTGCCGCAAAACCACCAGAATATCTTAATCCTAGGGCCGCATCCGAACATTAAATGGGCCGCAATTTGGACATCACTGGTCTAGAGAAATCTTATTGTGCCATAATATGCGGAAAAATTGAAATTTTAATATCCTTAATTATTCAAAAAAACTTTTATTTTTATTTTTTATTACTCATTTAAAATTTTTAAAAAATAATTTAAGTTTAATTATTATTGATTAAAACACAATTTAAGAAACGGTAAAGTGAAAATATTATTACTGAATGACGCAATATTTCCCGGATTTCCGACAAATTGTAAACGGCCTTGGATTTCTATTAAGAGGTTAATTAATAGTATTTATTTTACATAATTTACTTTATCCACTAATTTGTGCGTATAACTATCAAACTTTGTCAAACTCATTTCATCCGGTTTCGGAAGGCGGAACTGTTTCAAAAATTCCACGTAATGAAATCTTAAACAATTTTATAAACTTGAAATAAATCTTACACATTAATGTTTATAGTAAAACAAACAATAAAATCTCACAAATGAAAAATCTCAAATATTCAGAATAATCTTTGGTAGATATTGCTAAACTTTTGAATATATTTTTGCTTAAACAGTAAATAAGTGTTTGAAGGTTAAAAAAGGCATAAAGTCATTAAGAGAGTAATTTCAATCAGTTATTATAAAACAAACAGAGAAACTATCATAAAAAATACACAGGAATAGACATTGGGGCACATTAATAAAAAATATATAAAAAGTAAATTAAAATATATCAAAGTAAAACTATTTTATAATATTTTAAAACATAATCTTATATAAATCTGAGGGCAGGTAATTTTGTTTGTTTATACCGCAGTCAATAACCAATCCAAAATATATATTCAGTACAATATACTTCGACAGAATTTCTTGTTTTTATAAATCAAAAATTCTCTAAAATTAAAAAAAAATAATTTACTAAAACTTTTCAAAACCGAAACTTTAACAAAATTTAAATATAACCTTCAACAAAATATTTAAAAATTTTTTTTTAACAAAACTACTTTACATTTAGTTTCATCCTGCATCAAAAAATTGCGCTTACTAATATCAATCAATTCCATCTGTCGACTGTGATCGAAAGCTTGAGAGCGGAAATGACGGGCAGTCATTCCAATATATGTGATATTACACCCAAGACAAATAAATTGAAAACCAAGATCCGAACAAAATCTAAGTAGGACACGAAGGCAGAAATTCTGTCGAAGTATATTGTAGCTGAATATATATTTTGGATTGGTATTTTTCTTTAATATACATATAAATATATTTATAATTCAAAGCTCAGAGAATATTTGAATTGTTAAAAAGTAAATGCAAAATTAAAAAATTATTATGACCAAGCGTTAATTACAGACTGACAGATCAAATGGTTTCAAAAATCCTTCGCGACATTTAAGGCCAATAATTCTAGAACGTTTTTGAAACTTTCATTAATTCCGTGAGCAGAAATATAATATGCAAAATTATACACACAATTAGACATAAATATATTATTTATTAACAATATATATATATATATATATATGATTCACGTTTATCTTGCAGATATCCCTTTTTTTATCTTTATTTATCCAATTTTACTTTATTGTTTTCTTAGCTATAGGACATCACTAGAGGTGAGTTTGTATGAATGGTATGAACATAACTGTACGTTTCTCTAATATATTTATATAAGATGTTAATGAATTATCATTTTTAATAACTATTTTGTTATTATTCAAATGTGATAAATTTGTTTTTTAATACTAACCTTCCATTTTTATTAATATCAAATCTTTTAATCAAATTTGAAATTTCGGATTTTGATAATGGAAGAAAATATTTATGACTGAATGTCTGAAAAATATATAATAATTAAAAATAAATATTTTTCAAGTCGATTAAATAATAATAAAAATAATAATAATAATAATAATAATAATAATAATAATAATAATAATAATAATTATAATAATTATAATAATAATAATAATAATAATAATAATAATAATAATAATAATAATAATAATAATGACATTATATTTATTAAACAATATTTAACTATGAATCAGTAAAGATATCGATGTATTTTTGATATCTTTACTGATTCATAATCAAAAAATTTTTAATAAATATAAATATAATTCCATTTGAAAATGAAAAGAAATCAGCGGTGAAAATCAAAATAATAATAATAATAATAATAATAATAATAATAATAATAATAATAATAATAATAATAATAATAATAATAATAATAATAATAATAATAATAATAATAATAATAATAATAATATAATAATAATTATAATAAATAATAATTATAATAATAAAATTACATGCATTTCATGATCTTCAAATGTTGTCGAACCAATAATGTCCAATTTAATAAAATAAGCTTTAATATCTTCCCAATGTTTATGCATGAGTGGCCGGATTTTTTCACAAATTTCGGTTACGTCTATTTTTAACGGATCATATGTTGTTGATTTCAGAGACAAATCAATTTTATTTATCAACTTTTGTCTTTCATTTTCCTTTTCAATTTTTAGATTAGCTTTGAAATTTTGTAGAATTTCAATATTTCGATCAAAAAATCCTAGAAAATTAGCATAAAAATTAGCATAATAAGTAAAAAAATTATTTTCTAAACGTTTGAAACAAAATTAGTCTTCATGTCGCAAAATATTTATAGCCTCTCATATATTATGTTTTCTCAAGTTCACAAAAATGAACAAAGTCGCCTTCACGTAATTCATGAGATTTGATCTTTCGTAGACAAGAAATCTTTTGAACTTGTACGTAAATTCAACAAGTGAGACTTTATTAGGATAGAACGAACAATTTCGACGGAACACCGTTTCAGCACTTAAGGATTTTGATTTCTTTTCCTTAACTATTTTACTTAAAACTTTCCTCCAACACGTTATATTTCGGGAATATTCCCCTTAAAAATCTTTGTCCTATATTTTCACTAGAAAATATTCTTTCGCAGTCATTTCATTGTTTATGCAAAATTCTATTTTTCATTAAATTTACATTTATTGAAACTAAACTATCGTATTTATTGTGCATTTCTGGTTTATTTTCAAAAGCAAAGAATCCTTATATTTTTTTAGATACAAATTTTGAAATTTCTACTACAATGCTTTTGCTCATAAAAAAGATTCTTATGTGAATTACAGTAATTATCGCCTCTTTTCTTGACTTCGATCAATCCTTTCTATAAATCAGTTTCGGAATACCTAAAAATTATTGAAGTTTTCCATTCTTTTCTTCTACATTTTACAATATATCATCATTTTTCATATTTATTTATTAAATTATAGTTTATAAATGCTCCTTTTTGCTTCTCATGAAAAGGTGGAATGGAATAAACCTCATCAAACTACACGCACATAGTTATTGTTTTTGTATGTATTTGTTATTATAGGATTGTTGTGTGTATTGTATGTGTGCATGCATTTCATTTTTAAGTCAAAATTATTTTTCTGCTTTTTCTATAGTAAATTCACATAATTTACACCTGATTCAGTTCATTAAAAACTCCTATAATAAAATGAAAAAATCAATAATGTTATAATATAGGGACATACATACTTACACGTGTCTGCATGTAATTTGTTCAACTGAATAAAAATTTTTTTTAACGTAAAAACAATACATAGTAAATAATGCATGCAAATTTTCAAAATGTAGAAATGTTCAGTTCAATAAAAACTATTTTTAGTAACTTTTTAGACAAGTTTTTTTAAAATTAAAGCCAAAAATTTTTGAAAAAAATACTAATAACTCTACTTTGAGTTGTAGAGAAAATTATGAAATAATTTCGTATGATTTTTCATGAAATTCAATCAATTTAATATTTTTACAACATTTCAATCTTTCAAAAATATCCATCGAAACTCTAGGTTTTTGAGTTTTTACCTCATTTGCAATTTACCGGGAGCAGTGGAACCAGAACCTTCAAATGAGGAGTTTAAATAAAAAACTGAAAACATAAGTTTTCCGATAACTTAAGTTTAAAAATAATATATTTTATAAAGTATAAAAAATCCAAATCATTAATACCATTGAAAATGGGGAAGATTTTTATAAATTTGGGAAATTAACAGAAATTTCCAAAGCCTAATAAAATCAATATTTATCAAAAATTTGGATTTGTTAAAAGGTAAAAAAGATGGCAGCCAAAACAAATTTCGAAAGAACAGAGGAATAGTTTATTCGAATATAGAAACTTTTTAATAATAAATTTTATTTTAATAAATTTCAGTTTTCAATTAATCGGACTTACATTTATTCGAAAATAATTCCATTAATTTACCTAAATTGGCATAAATTCCTAAAAAAATTAATTAAAACTAAATTTATAATAAATAATGATGAAAAGTATTATTTAAGAGCTTGAATAATGATCTCATAAATATACGAGATCACAATCCGAGCCCTAAAATATATATATGACAAACAATGATGAAAATGAATGCGATTTTATCGAGACCTCATAACCACAAAACCATTAAATAAAATTTCAAAGAGTGATCACCATTTTAACAAATCATGAAGTTTATGCTACATATTTAACAAATAATAGGAAAATAATTTGATGAGAACAAATGGTTTAATAATAAAATACTTAATCCCATATCCAAGACCCTAGAAATACTCGTACCTTTTTTGCCTAAAAACAATAAAAGCAAATAAATTCGGTAAACATTCATTGAACTACTGTCAATTCTTTCTTTGATTTTCAAACTGCCCGAGCGATTTTAACAAGTTGCATCATCATGAAACTTTATGACCTCTTGGTAGGAGTTTCATTAGGTTGGACATTTTTCCATGATTCTCCAGACCGTTCGCAATTCTGAAGCTGTTATATCGCTTTTTTCACTGACAAAAACAAATTCTACAAATAATTCCAATCGAATTCTACTCAAGAGTCTTACTGTTTTAATAAATCGAAAAATTGACTCTCAGTGAAATTTTTCATTTGGGCTTTATCAAAATATTTGTAATACTAAAACAAAAAAAAACTTATAAAATAAAAGTGAATACTATCGTTATCGAAATATCATTATTATTAATATAAAATATTTTAAAAATTACAAAGTCATTTTTGTTATTATTATTTAAAATCAAATTTTTGTCAAATAGCGGAATCAATTATAAAAATATGATTAGATAAGTAATAGTTATAATAATTATGCAAGTCAATTCTGCAATGTTTATTCATAAAATAAAATATGAAATATTTCAACTAAAATAAGTCTGCTTTTTTCTCATCTGTTTATTTTTCTGATTGCCTTTTACTCCACACAAATGTTTTAAAAATATATATGGATTCGAAGTAAATTAAAACAATCACAAAAATTAGCATTGAATTAATAAATAAAAAAAGCACCAATCCAACATATATATTATACTACAATATATATTCGACAGACTCACTGTTATCGTCAGGTATATATGAACTTGAAACTATATAGAATGCATTACTTTTATTTAAACGAATTTATTCTTTTATAGTTTAAAATATTTACTAAAATTATAAAAATAATTTTAATTAATTTAAGAAAATTAAATTTTAACTTGAAATTTTTATGTTTTCAAATTTTTAAAACGAGACTTTAACAAAATTTTAATAAATCCTCAACAAAATATTTTAAAAATTTTAAACAAACTATTTTACATTTATTTTCGTCCTGAATCACAAAATTTCATTTACTTATATCAATTCAGTTCACTGGCAGTCATTCAATGTATATGCATTGCACCCGTGACATATATTTTTATAACCAAGATATGAGCAAAATCTAAGTAAGACTTGAAAATCCACTTATATTATTAATTCACTTATGTTAATCAATTCTTTCAGTCGACAATTATCAATAACTTGAGAACAGATATGACAGGCAGTCATTCAATGAATGTGGCATTGCACTCATGACATAAATATTCATAGCCAAGATCTGAATACCATTTAAGTAAGACGAATAAATTTTAAAAATTTAATTTATATGTAGTCTAAAAAAATTAAAATTTTTAAAAATTCAATTTGGCAGTATTTAAACCTGAATATATATAAAAAGCTTTTAAATATTTTGCTAAATTTTGGATTTTTCGACATTTTGACTGATTGGGGTTGTTTTGATAAACTTCAATTTTTTGTCGATGGCGAAATTATTATCATTATTATTATTTTTATTATTATTATTTATTATTATTATTATTATTATTATTATTATTATTATTATTATTATTATTATTATTATTATTATTATATTATCATTA